>JXCR01121151.1:363322-443414 GCA_002079205.1 Phalaenopsis hybrid cultivar
TTAGCTGATAAGTAATCATCATAATTACAATATTGTTCTAGATGTAGAACATTGCAACGTGGACATTCTACAAATGCTCCTGCAGACTGTCCTTGTTCAAGTGTTATGGAATGACAAGTAGAACAAACTGAACTGGCATCGGAGTGAACCCATACTGGTGATGGTTCGGGAAGCTGTCTCGATTGTACTTCCTTTTCTATCAATGGCAGACTATCAGAAGACTTCTTCATGTTGACATTACACATGTACCCCTCTGGGATTGCAAATAACTTTTCTTTTTCTTTCCTAACTTTGGCCAAAGCTCTTTATTTTTTCCGGTCGGCATTTCTTCGTTGAGTTCTTCGCAACGAAGCGAAAGGTATTTTCTCTTCATCAGCCATTATCAAATGTCCTGCTGTAGTAGCCACCATGGAGGGAAGACGGTGGCTTGGCCCCTCCATTGGATCTTGTTCTTGGACGGCTTCTTTCCCTTTTGAGGGAGGGAGAATCCTGGTGCTGAATTTGAGTAACAAAGGCAATCCCTCTTTTTCTCGTTCTTCGATAGCATCCATTAGTGGATTTTCATATTCTATGTTAACATCATCAAATTTCATATCAAAGTCAATTATTCTGCCTTGCGGTATCTTATCTTTGTTGAAAGCAAGGTTCAAACCGTCTTTGAAAGAAAAAATCAGCTGTGATCCTGACATCTCTTCCTTAAATTAATAGGGAGACATCAGTGAGTTTGAATTGTTTATGAATCAGAACAAANACCCATCATAAGCTTTAACCATGGTCCAAGCCTTGGTTAGCCACCTTAACCCAAGCTAAAGCCCAAAAAAGCCTGAGCCCCCACATGGTTAAAACCCAAAAACATGCCAAGAAGCCACCTCAGCTCAAATTGAGCTGAGAGCTCCTCTGCCTGACACCTAAGCAGTGGGGCTAAGCTCTCAATTGGCCAGCCAAGCTCCCCATTGGCCAATTTATATAAAAACCACCCCCACGGCCATGAATAGTGGTGTGGTAAAAAAATTTTCACTAAGGCCTTCCAAACCTCTCCAAGAACTTCTCTAAGAGCCCCTCAGTACATTTCAATCCATTTTCCTCTCTCAATTCCACCACAGAAAGCCAATTTTGAGCTCAAATCCTTGCCCGAAACCAGAACAAATCCCAATCTCATCCTACACAGCACCAAACTCCAAATTAATTGGCCCTACATCTTCACAACAGAGAGAGAAGACAAACCCCCATCAATTCCCCCTTTGAAATAACCTCTACCATAGCTCTCAACCAACACCCAAAATCGGCTTTGNTGGGCAAACCCCACACCAAAAATAGTGCCGACACGCCATACAATGTGGTTGATGTTACAACTTTATTAACGATAGACAAGGAAATCCTCCTAGGATTCTGAGACATGATCAGGTGGATTCGCTACCCCCCATGATAAAGTGGATGATTAAAAGAATGCTCTGATGGAGCATACTGCCAGCTGACTGTATTCCTAACAACTGTATTATCAACATATATGATGAAGGTGACTGCATACCTCTGCACATTGACCATCATGACTTTGTGAGACCTTTCTGCATGGTTTCATTCATGTGAAAGAGCAACATACTCTTTGGAAAAGAAATAAATATCATTGGCCCTGGTGAATTCAAATGAGTCATGGAGATTCCGCTACCTATTTTTTCAGTGCTAGTTCTTAAAGAAAACAGAGCAGACGTCGCCAAACATTGCATTCCAGGGGTGTGACACCGTAGGGTGTCTGTAACTTTCTGGAGGATCGATAACAACAAAATGCCATATAGATTCCGACCGGACCTGAAAATGGAAGAACTACTGCCATACGAGCTATAAGAGTGTTGCACCTCTAAGCACATGCAAAAGGAACTTCTATCCTCGAGCGGGGCTTATAATTTCAGTTCAATCGGGAGCTTGCCTCACCAGAGACAGAAACTCAGAGGATTCTTTTTACGGCATTCTCATCGCAGCAGACATGATATGCATTAGAAATACTCAGCTTATGATATGTATTTAGCTTGGGATATTTTTGGATATACTTTGATGCAGTCAACATAATTTTACTTTTTGAGGCCTTGGCCTATGCTCAATCTGCAACATTTATTGGAGCAGATTAATGAAATCTCTTTCAGAATTTTATTTGTTTGCTTAATTTTTCTTTTTGGTCTGATGGATAAAAGCCACGAACCATAAGTTGGTTCAAGACTACAATGAACAAAGAACAAAACAACAAAAATTTGACGATGATAAAAAAATATAATAAAAAAAACACTTTATTTTTTTTAAAAAAAATTAAAAATCAACCAACAAAATTTAAATTTTGGAAAAACATATTTTGAAAACTAAACATGATAAAAATAACAAGAAATGAAAATAAATTTGTTGAGTTGTTTCTCTTGATTTTGAGGTCTCTTACTCTTTGCTCGCGTAGCACGACCATCCTTGTCTGTAATAAATCTCATAAAATTTTACATAGCTTCCTCAACAATGTCAATCTTTTCACATAACACATATCTATGAGTTCAACACCACAAACTCTTTATAAATTTCAATTCTCATTTTCGAATCAATCCCTAACTTTTAATTCCCTCGCTTTGAGGTTGGTCCCTAACTTCCGATCCTCTTTTTGAGATTTGATCCTTAAATTTCAATTCTCATTTTGGAATCAGTCCCTAACTTCTGATTCACTCTCTTTGAGGCTGGTCCCTAACTTTTGATCCTCTTTTTGAGATTTGATCCTTGAATTTCCATTCTCTTTTCGGAATTAGTCCTTAACTTTTGATTCCCTCACTTTGAGGTCAGTCCTTAACTTCCGATCCTCTTTTTAATATTTTATCCTTAAATTTCAATTCTCATTTTGGAATCAGGCCCTAACTTCTGATTCCCTTGCTTTAAGGTTGGTCCCTAATTTCTGATCCTCTTTTTGAGATTTGATCCTTAAATTTCTATTCTTGTTTCAGAATTAGTCCTTAACTTCTGATTCCCTCGCTTTGACGTCGATCCCTAACATTCGATCCTCATTTTGAGAGTTCATCCTTAAACTTCAATTCTCATTTTGGAATCAGTCCCTAAATTGTGATTCGCTCACTTTGAGGTTAGTCCTTAACTTATGATCCCTTTTTGAGTTTTGATTCTTAAATTTCAATTCTCATTTTGGAATAAGTCCCTAAATTTTGATTCCCTTGCTTTGAGGTCGGTCTCTAACTTCTTATCCTCTTTTTGAGATTTGATCCTTAAATTTCAATTCTCATTTTGGAATCAGTTCCTAAATTCTGATTCCCTTGCTTTGAGGTCGGTCCTTAACTTCTAATCCTCTTTTTGAGATTTGATCCTAAAATTTCAATTCTCATTTTGGAATCATTCCCTAACTTTTGATTCCAGCGCTTTGAGGTCGGTCCCTAACTTCCAATTCTCTTTTTGAGATTTGATCCTTAAATTTCAATTCTCATTTTCAAATCAGTCCCTAAGTTTTGATTCTCTCACTTTGAGGTTGGTCCCTAACTTCCGATCCTCTTTTTGAGATTTGATCCATAAATTTCATTTCTCGTTTTGAAATCAGTCCCTAACTTTTGATTCTCTAGCTTTGAGGATAGTCCCTAACTTTTGATCCTCTTTTTGAGATTTGAACCTGAAACTTGATAACACAAACCCACTCTTCAGTCCCCAACGAGAGTTCCTACTTCTTGACTTTGATAAAATATTCACTTGCTAATTCCCCAGTAGAAAAAAAATAGCACACCCAATTCTACACCTCCTTCTAATTCTGTTGACTTAAGAGTATGCGTTGTTTTTGTTGAACTCGTCGGTCAACGCCAATACGCGCGGTGTGCTTGTCCACTACACCACACCTATTGGTGGTCCATTTGTTGACCTCACTTTTGGTTAAGGTTTAGTTTTTCCTCTATAGTTGCCTAGGGTCTAGCCATAGGACTTTCCTGTTGACTATTCTTAGAAAACTAGAAAAGGAACCCAGGTCTAGCCATAGGACTTTCTTATTGACTATTCTTAGAAAACTAGACAAGGAACCCTCACCATTCCCAAACTCTTCTCTACTCAACTTGAAGTTCCACATATTGGTCCTAACCTCTACCACTTAGTAGGCTACACTCCTCCTTGCTCAGCTTGAAGTTCCACATATTGGTCCTAAACTCTAGCACTTAGTAGGTGACATCAATATAGGGGATCTCAAGGTGAGTTCCATAGGACTGCTTTCCCTTAGGGTTGACCCTAAATGCTGGAGTTAAGGCACTCACTTTTACTCACTCTCACTCACAATCCCTCACAACCCCAATATTAGTTGACTTTGATCCCTTGATCCATTGGGCGACTCATGTAAATGGTCCCCTACACCCACTAGCCATAGGCTAGGGTTTAGATAAGACCAATACATAGAGGACCCAAATGGGGATTCCATTGGTCCACAACTCATGTAGGGTGGTTGATACCCCAACCCTACCAAAATACCCAATTTGACATTTCACCCCAAAACCTACCCAAATTACCTAAACACCCCCGAATCCCAACTTTGGTCAAAATCCTCAAATTCATCCAAAACATCCAAACTTGATCAGAAATCATTTTAAACCTTTTGAAAATACCCAAATTGCCCAAAACCACACAAAATTACTAAAATCACCAAAAATACCCCCAAATTGCCAAATCACAAAAATACTCTTGGCACCCCAAACTTTCCTAAAACATCTAAAATCACTCCAAGTGTCTCTAAAACCAATTTGGACCCTTCAATTGAACCCAATTTGACCATTTTGACCAAAACCCCTGAATTGCATTTAAAGGTCCAATTTCCCTAAATTCACCTCAAATGTCCATCAATTTGGGCCCAATTTTCTTCTATAATAATCCTAAAATTAAATTCAGTTTTCAAATGACTAACTTAAACCAAATCCAAGCTTAATTGGCCAATTCTTTGAGCACAAATTTAATCTAAGTCAAACCTCAATTTTGGCTGCATGACTTAATCCCACCAAATTTAACCCCATAACCTACTCAATTTGCCACAATTTATGTTGAAAACTCTTCATAATATTCCTACACATCAAACTTGACCTTCAATTGGCCTTGGTGAAGCCTCAATTTTATTTAATTTTCACCCAAGTTCAAGAATCCCCAAATTGGTTGTCTCCAAATTTCACCAAATTGAATGCCTTGGCCCCAAAACTTGCACCCAATTTATGTTGAAAACTATTCATGACATTACTATTGACCATTTTCAATAACCAAGCTTAGCCCAATCTAGACTAAGGTCTAGCCCAACAAGCCCAAAGTGGCCAAATTTCCAAAATCCTTCAAATTGAACCCGAGTTGAACTCAAAATCATTTCAATCCTTCACCTAAAATCTTCATTACAATCATCTAAAAAATGTTGATCAATTAATTGGGCTCCATATCATGGCTAGGCTAACCCAAACCCAACCTTTAGCCATTTTGAACCACATGTACCCCTTTACCAAAAAGTGACTTAATCAAGTCAAGTTGGCCAACCAAAGACCACCATAGCCACTAAGCCATTCCTTTAGACCAGGCTAAACCATAAAAAACCCACCAAAGCAAGCTATGGACCAATTGGTCCCTAAATTAGGGGATTCATACCCATTTTTGGGTCTTAAACCAAATAACTCTTGCATCATGACTAACCCTTGAAGGTAAACCATAATTAAGCCTCCCCCTTACTCACCTGACCTCATGGCCACCTCTCCTGGCCCTGCCAGCCATCCTAGTCACTAGAAAACCTCAATACCAAGAGCCACCACCCTTAAATCAAACCCATCCTTAGCCTTATGAGCCATCTCACCCCAATTAAACTTTAGATCCTCTTAGCCTACCACCTAAGCAAGCTTTTGCACCCATGACCAGTCCTAGACCTCTGCTCTCCGGTCATGCCTATAAATTGGCCCCTTAACAGCTAAGAGAGAGGTGTTAAAATTTTCTCAAGGAGCCCCTCTAAATTGCTCCCATAGCCTCTTTGAGACCTCCTCAATGCAACCCAACCACTTCCTTGGCCTAATTCCCCTTGTCAGAGTTCAATTTTTGGGCCCAAATCCTTGTCGGAGATAGGACAGAACTCTCCACACCTCCATAGTGCACAAAAATCAAATTAAACTCACCCACACCTTCACCACAGTGAAAGAAGACAAAGCCCCATCAAAACCCCCTCACAGAGAGCATATACACTAGACTTTAATCAACACCCAAATTCAACCTTGATCAAATCTGGGTTTAGACCTTTCACCATGACCAGAAGCTCAATCCTTAGCCTCCTTAGACCTCCACGAATGTGTTGAACACCTTACATTGAAGCTTCTTTTATCAGAGCAAAGGTATTGATCTTCCTCTCTTCACAAGCCTATTTTGATTCTCCATGTGATTAGGGTTAGTTTAATGGCATGTTTACCGTATGGATATGTTCATCACACTTAGACGAGTCCACAAGATCAAACCCAAGGTCATTTGGTTGAGAAATGAGGGAGATCTTAAGGTTTTAGGGTTAACAATTACGGGTTCACACTATTTGGAGACGATGACCCACAACCGTTGGATCACACGTGTATCAAATGGAGGATTGCGCCGGATGGGAGCGTGGGTCATAAAGCGCAGTTTCACTCAGATGGCAGCGCCAAACCAAAAGACGCCGCGTGGAGCTTCGGAGACGCCGAAGATGATGTGGCGCCACGCTAGATAAGTAGAAAAATAGAGCTTTATTTTATATTTTTAATGGACAAAACTTCAAAAATCCATATCTTGGTTAGAAAAATCACAAAAATAAAAAAAATACCCTGATGCTCAGTGAACAGAGGAGATTAGTGTGGAAATGATTTGAAGTTTATTTGATGCATATTTTATATTTAATTAATTAAATATGATTTTGAGTCTTTTAACTCTCCATGCATGTAGACATTTCACCATAGCTTGATATTTTGGCTTGTTGTTACCTCTATCATAGGGGATATTCTCTGGTTTTTCTAAGGTTAGAGAAGACCTCTAGACAAAGATCCATATTTTTCAAGTTTACGTCTATTATTTGCATAAATTAATCATAATAATTTACATTTTACTTAGAAAAATCCAAAAAAATTTTAGAAGGTTTATTATGACCAGGCAACCCTTTGAAAAATTTTTCATGGGTCGGGTCATTAAGAACACACTTAACTCTCACAAAATCCTAAAACACAGAAAATTAATTTGGGAAAAATAATCATATAAATTACTTGCTTTGATTCTCCACTATGATATAAAGTTCAGAGAACTCTCCATAAAAATTTCAAAACATTTGAAGTTCATTTGATAACTTAACTTGATTTTCTAAGTTAAATGTCATTTTGATACTAAAATGAATTTTAATAATTAAAATATAACTAAAAAATTTATAAAAATTTGTTTTGGGAGTCCTATGTGATCAGGAGAATTTTCTAAAAATAAAATGTTAATTAAAATAAAAATTTTATTTTTAAGCTTATTTTTAAATATTTAAATAATTAAAATAATAATATAAATCAAAAGATTAATAAAATTCATGAAAATGTTTTAAATTGTTTTCTAAGCATTTATGAGCAACTGGAATATTTTTCCAAATTTTCTAAGTGAACATATTGAATTTTAAAGCTTAAAATAATTTTTTAAAGGCTAAAAATGAAATTTTCTTAATTTTTCACTTAAATAATTCCAACAATTCAAAGAAAAATTAGAAAGATATAAATTTTTTTTTTGGGTTCCGTAACCTCAAAGGGATTTAATAAAAATATAAAACTTGATTTTCAAAATTTAAAATATTTTATAGTTAATTAATACTCTAGAATTCAAAATAGTTCTAATAATTCAAATAAAACTCAAAAAATAATGAAATTTTTCCTAATTGATTCTCTAGTATTAATCTACGTCCAGTAAAAATTTCAATGGATTAGGCTTTATCTTGGTCAAGATATGGAATTTTCTTTAAGAAAAACCTATTTTTGCATATCAATAATTATATAAATTAAATTAAAATTTGAAAAATCACATTTTTTTCCTCTGATGTCTTAATTAACCCATGAGTAAGGTAGGATGAAAATTTTAAAGTCATTTGAATTAAATTTGATAAATTGGGAAATGATAGAGCCTTAGGGACAAAAGTATAACTTTGAGAATTTTGCCTTAATTAACATTTAGGCTTAATTCAAGAAAGGGAAATGGGCAACCTTTTTTATCCTAACTAACATATTTGGATGACTGAAACACAAGGGTGTAATTGGTAGAAACCAATATCATTTTTTTCCTAATTAAAGGATAAATTTGAATTTTCCTCTACTATTAAAATTTGGAAGTCTATCAAATTAAATGATCCTAGACTTAAGGGAATGGTTTTGGGTGTGAATAACTCATTAATTTAATACCCCCATTTGATGTTCAAATTACATTCAAAAGTTTTGATAATAAATCGTCATCACTTAAAATCCAATTTCTTTTAAAAATTATTAAGACATCCACCATGATCTTGTGGGCTTAGTAGTGACCTAGGCTAAATAAAATTTGATTAAATGAGGATTAGAAAAGGGAAAGTAACTAGAAATTGAACATCTTTAAAACACTACAAGCCCAAATTAAAGCTAAAATTAGCTAAGTGTCTCAATAACACTAACTTGCCCCTTTAAGGGTCTTCACCTACATAATTCTTAAATTAAATTACAAGTGATGATTCCCCTACTCTTAGGGATAATGGAAACATCAATATTCACTGAGCATTAGAGGTATTTACTGGATGAGTTATTAAGCGACATAATAAGTTTAAATGAGCTCGAGACTTTCCACCAGACGGTGAGAGGGAAGCATAGACCTGCTTCTTTCTCGCAACCCTTTGCATACCTTGGAGGTCTACTAAATCTAACATGTTTTGCTTAATTAAATCATCCTTAGTCAAATTAATAGGTGCTCACCAAGATATGATTTAGGATTTTGGTAGATCACCAGAACCTTATTTTTCTGTTTTACATAAAATTCCCTCACATGCATTTTGAGTTTCAGGTGGTGGAAGGAGAGGACTCGTCAGGTACGCTTTTACAGTTTATAGTACCGTCTTTTTCTATGCTTTTCACACTGTACTTTTATGCTTACAAAACTTGCATGTTAAACAATGATGTCACCCTGCATGAAAATCAAAACTGCTAGAATAGCCGTAAAACCAAAAGCAAAACTAAAACTAAAACCAACCAAGATAAAGTTCACCACCACAACTTTCAAAATATAAGAAAACTCAAAATTTAATCACAAACATCAAAAAAGAACAATTGCAATTAAATTAAGACAACTCTCTTGAAAGATCGAGAATCCTTTTGATGAGGTAACCTACAGTTGTTAATGAGACTTCCCACGGTTTAAATGAAAGTACGTAACTCATTAAGTTGAGTTTAGTAAATTTATTTGGACTAAGTGAATCCAAAAGAAAATAGTGATACCGGAACGAGGGAACTGTGGGATCCTAATCGGTGTCGCTCTAATCAACTTTAACATGCCCCCATAAATTTTTAATGAACTACAACCATAAGCTCATCTGATTTGAAATCATAACCTGAAACCTTAGAAAACATAAACTCGCCACGACGAGGAGCTTGGAGCTAGCATGGTGGGCAGCATGGCCATCTTCAATAACAAAACCTGTCTTCCCCAGCTAAACCATTCCTTCCTTAGAATTAAACAACCAAAGTCGTAGACTTTTGAGGTTGTTCGCTTATGCAACATAAATCCTCACCTCATCTTTAAGCCTTTGTACAACTCTGCTATACAATATAAGCCCTAAATTGTCTTAGGATACTGAAGTTGTCATCGGTCATGACCTAAACCCTCACATCTTCCACGCTATTTGTGTGATCATTTCACACAAATGTAAGCCCTAACTAATAAAATTGGCAGGATGAAATCAAATAATTTCTCCTTTAAACTAAAGCCAAACAATATGATAGATTGGTAAGTCACCGAGGTTCTCCTCCAGATCCATGACATCCCCTAGTTTTTCTTTCTTTGGATTCCAAAAATAAAATGTTCCAAATTTGAGTCATTCCCATTTCACACCTCTTTGTCCGATTTCGTTGAAAAGTTTTATTCTTTCACCTCTTTGAAGATAGTATTTCCTGATATTTATCGAGAGTTTTCTTAGGTTACTTTTGTCATCTAAGATGTAATTAACTATAGGGGCTTGCCCTTATATGAAGCTTATCCAAACTCAGCTTAATATAAAACCTATTTAATTCTTCATGTTAAATAGGAGAAATTATTGAAAAATAAAACGGTTTCACAGACCAAACAAATTTAATATATTTCTTATTTCATTTGATCGAGTCTCATCCTCAAGTCTTGTGTTTATCCTTCGGGATAAATACAAGAATTCAGGTATAGTGCTCTTTCATTCAAACTATGAAAAATATGGGGTCATGTTGATTTCAAATTTTTCTAAAACTTATATATATATGTAAATTAAATGTCTTTCCAAAGCGGGCAACGGGATTTTGATTCTGGTGACCGACAGCTTCCAACAGGCAACTTTTTCAAACAAAAATAGTCCCGACACAGATTAAGGCGGTTTGAGATGAATTTTGCATGAATTTTCAAAGAGACACTTGTTCTACACATCTATTGGAGTAATTCAATGCATCTAGACACTTTGAAAGTTTCTTTTATGAAAGGATATGTCTCTTGGAACAAATGAAACATCTTTTGAATTCAAAAGAGTTGTCTTTTGGAGGAAATTTTTGAGAGAATTTTGAATTCCTTTTGAAAAGAGGCAGCCCAAAATAAAAGAGAAAGATTTTAAGGAGTTTGGGGAGGATGAAAAGGATTAGAAATTGGTGGTGACGTGAAAGGTAAGGAGAGAAGAAGAGGATATTTTCTTCTAGGGTTGTAAGAGGAGAGAGAAGGTGAGAGATTTATTCTTAGTTACACTTCTAAGAGAGAATTGAGTGTGCTTGTAAAGAGACAAGGGATTGGATAGAACTTCTAGGGATTTGCTTGGGAAGGATTGTGAGATAAGTTGTCTTTTATTTCTTTTTATTTTGTAAACTTATTTTTATATATAAAATCCGTGTTTTGTCATATCCTTCTAATGAATTCTGAGTAGTCTTATTTATCCTTCTCCATACCTTGAGATATGGTTTTGTGAAGAGTTGATTTTATTTTTTATGATTTTAAATGTCAGTAATATGTGACCATTTAAACTCTGATCTTCATTTACTTTTTGATTTGACCAATTGAAATGTTAAAACATGTTGAGAAACATAGGTTTTGAAAGGGCTATGATTTCTACAATAGGGGGACAATCACATTTAATTTCATGGCAGAGTATGCCATCCATGGAATTGAGTACAAATAAATAGGGAAATATACTTTGTTGGATGCAGAATTAGAGATTTTAAGGGGACAGATTAAAATCACCAATTTGGTTCAGTTGATTTGAAACTAATGTGAGATTGTTAACCCTCATGGGAGGGAGTAGTGAGAGCTCTAGAGTGGAAGTCGATATTCTCCCAGCCTAACCATAGAATTAAGGACCAAACATTGGATTGGTCAATATTCTTTATAGCACTTGGAATAAGGTAAAGAATAGGATTTCTCCTATTTGACACAAAATAGTTTATGTATATATATATTCAAATGATTTTAATTTCTTCACAATCCATATACTCATTGTAAAGGGGAAGGATGCTTTTTTAAGTTTGAATCTTTTGTCAACAAAAACTTTGTTTAGCTTTTGTAATTTTACTTTTGAAAGTTTAGTTTTTAGTTAGTTAACTATGTCTTTCAACATCATTTTATATAATATTCACTTTTGCAGTTAATATTCAAATTTCACACTTAACTTTTATTTTTGTATTTTTAAATTATAAAATAATTTTCAGAATTTACTTATAGGTTTTTCCAACTTCTCTGTGGGATCGATATCTAGAACTCCATTAGAGCCCTTTATTACTTGAGTGATACATATACTTGCGTTGATTTTAAAGAAGATTTGGTAGTTTAAAAAGATTTTTAAAGATAAAATATTTTCATAAAAGGTATTTTTGCTAAGATTATATTGCATATTTATTGTTATATCTGCCGTGTATATTTTGTAATTTTGAAAAATATTTGTAAAATTTAAACACTAAATCTGCCTGCATTAATGCCATAATTAAATTTTAACTTTAGTCATATGATAAATGGGTAATTTTGATTATAATGAACTCTTATCGATGTTTGAAACATAAGGGTTTAAGAGGTAGAAAACAACTTGTCACCTTTTCATATTAAGGATAAAATTGTAATCTTCTTAAATTATTGTGTCTTGGAGGTTAACCTAATTGGATGATTCTAAGGTAGTGGGCTTAAGATAGGAAGATAATAACATACTTGTAATTAGTCCCTAATTGGTGATTAGATGATGAGCATTAAATTTGATGAAATTAAATTTCATTTAACATTTTTGATTTATACAAATCTATCCAGAAGATTTGATTTAAGAGCTTAGTAGTGAGTTATGCTTGATTTAAACTTGTTTGATAA
Organism: Phalaenopsis hybrid cultivar; assembly: GCA_002079205.1. NCBI lineage: Eukaryota > Viridiplantae > Streptophyta > Magnoliopsida > Asparagales > Orchidaceae > Phalaenopsis > Phalaenopsis hybrid cultivar. Next base: position 375,851 of record JXCR01121151.1, read on the forward strand.
GGATTAGAAAAGAGAAATATGATTAATTGATGAACACCTTTAAACACTACAAGCCCAACTTCAATTATGGGCACAAAATCCTTAACAACTTAGGTTTTCCCTTTTAAGCACTCATTTACATAACTCTTGAATAAAAAATCCAGTGAATGTCTGGGCACCCTATTCATGAGATAATTGAAATATTAATTTTAATTGAAGACAGGGTGTATTAATTCATTTAAACCTAATTTAACTTTGGATAATTAATTGAACAACATAATAAGTTCAAATAAACTCAAAACATTTTAACGGGTTCTAAAAGTTGCTAAGGATTGTTCCCTCAACACTTTTATGACCTATTGTATATTTTGAAAGACAATTGAACTTATTATACTTTGTTCCAGAAAATTGTCTATTAAAACTTTTAGGGACCCACCAAGTTATGCCTCGGGACCGATAACTCACCTAAATCAATAGAAATGCACTGTACTACTTATTCTATATTAATTGACCCAATGCTCAAAGATTTGAGTCTTTCTTAAAGTATTTAAATCCTTGTGAGAAATTAGGAATATTTTGTTTTTTACAACATATGGATCAGCAGGATTGCGTAAGTCTGAGGTCTAGGTGGCTAGGGCAATGACAATAACACTAATGTGTGCTAAAATAAGGGATATTATATGGGATTTTAGAAGAGTATCACCCACCTCAAAGACCATTAATAAAAAGAGAGGATAAGGATCGCTGATACTATACGACGACTCTTGAGAAGATGATTGCCTTCGATACTCTTAGGTTGCTTGCAGTCCTAGCTTGATTGAAGTAATTAATCTGTGGATTATGTCACTCTACAAAATGTTTTTAAAATAAATCTATTTTGAATGATAAAGTAAATTTTATATGCATGAAAATTAAATTTAAAAATGAAAATTTATAAAGGTCCACGATTAATCACTTTTATTGAGGTTAGGATTGACCTCCGTATATTATCAGGTTGGTATCTCTCACTTAATGTCAGGAAGCACGCAACACTGCTCTGAGCTCCCACCTTTACCAATGCCTTACATTTTGTCCCAATCTTACGGGTGTTCTTATACTCGCTAATGTTTTGCTACGACTCATTTTTTTCAACTTTTTCAGTATTGGATGCTCTTGTCTACTTTTCTACACATTATTAAAATTTCTTGCAATTATATTATGCTTTATGATGACAACTATGCAATGGTAGCAAAGGCCTAGGTATGCATTTATATTTTATGCACGGGTACCTCATATTCACTATGAAGTTCATCCAGAGAGGCTGAAGGGTGAGCAACAGTACCTGGGAATCAATGTTGACCTCACTTTTGGTTGAGGTCTAGAAATTTCTTTAGTAGCGTAGGTCTAGCCATAAGACTTTCCTACTGACTAGTCTTAGAAAACTAGAAAAGGTACCCTCACCATTAGAAACNGAATCGTGGGATCTTGACCGGTGTCGCTTTAATAAACTTTAATATGCCCATAATAAAATTTAAAGAACTTTAACCANTATGGATTCAAGCTTTATGATCAATAAAAAAATGATTGTCAATAGTAGGGATGCTACATTTGATGAGGAAAGCTTGTTGAAGCCTCAATACTTTAAGGATGTGGAGAGTTCTACTACGACCACATATATACAACAGAAGTTTGAGTTTGATATAACTTTATTTATTCCACATAGTTCAACTACTCCTACTCAGGTACCAAATACAATTGGAACTCAGAAGGTACATATTGATAGTACTCAGAATGAATTTGAAGAATAAATTAAAGATGAGATTTTTGCTTAGAAATTTATTGTTAGGAGCTAGACACGGCGCCAAAATATCCCAAAACCAGCTTGGTTGAGAGATCACAATACATTTGTATTTTTGATCACATAGGCTGAAATTCCTTATCACTATAAGGAAGTTAAGGATATGTTAGATGGTGATCTTTAGAGGAGAACAATGGATGAATAAATGGAGTCTCTTCAAAAGAATGCTACTTAGAGGTTAGGGAAATTTTATCTTGGAAGGAAATCCATTGGGTGCAAATGGGTGTAAGCAAAGAAAGAATGATCTCATGGATCTGATGTACAGTACAAGATAAAGTTAGTGTCAAAAGGCTTTACACAATGAGAAGGGATTAACTTTGATGAGGTGTTCTCCCTAGTGGTCAAACATACCATGATTTGTGTTCACTTGACACTTGTAACACAATACATTTTAAAGAAGAAAGATGGATGAAGAAATGTAGTCTCTTTGGAAGAATGCTACCTAGAGGTTGGTGGAGTTTCCTAAGAAGTAAATCCATTGGTTGCAAATGGGTGTGTGCAAGGAAAGAATGATCTCTTGGAGCTTATGTGGTACAAGATAAGGTTAGTGACAAAATTCTTTACACAATGAGAATGGATTAACTATGATGAGGTGATTTCCTCAGTGGTCAAGCATCCCTTGATTTGTGTTCACTTAGCACTTGTAGCATAATACATTTAGATTTTGGAGCAGCTTGATGTGAAGAGTATGTTCCTACTCGGAAAATTGCAAGAAAAAAAATTATATGCTGCAGTCACATGAATATGAATCCTCAAAAGACTTGGTTTGTAGATTGGATAAGCCTTTTACATGGGTTGAAGCAATCACTAGGACATTTGTATAAAAAGTTTGATCAGTTCATGATGGGACATGAGTAAACAAGGAGCCTATATAATCATTATGCATATTTTAAAAATTGAGTCAACAATGAGTTCATTTGCTTACTTCTATATATTAATGACATATTAATTGTATCGGTCAATTAGATTGAGATTGATTGAAGGAAGAATAAACTGTTTAAGCATTTCAAGATGAATGAGTTGAGTGAAACTCGTGAAATTCATGTCATGAAAATTTTAATGGATAAGACAACCGGAAAGATTTGGCTCTCACAAGGAACATATGTTTTGAAACTGCTGAAAAAAATTTGGGTTAATGACTCAAATAAGGCAATGAGTCTATCCATTACATCTCACTTTAAATTGAGTTATAGTCAATGTCCGAAAGATGTAAGAGAGAAAATATATGTGATTGGTTCTGTAAGAGAAAATATATGTGATTGGTTCCTTATGCTTGTTTAGTGGCAATTTGATTTATTTCATGGTTTGTACTAGACCAGACGATACACAAACAATTGGTATTGTGAATAGGTTAATGTGTGGTACAACAAGAAATCATTGTCAAGCAACGAAAAATATTCTAATGTATTTGAAGGGTATAGTTGATGTTAGCTCGGTGTTTAAAAGGCTTGCATCTATTATTGATTTATATTCACGCTACATTGATTCAGACTATTCAGGAGATATGGATAGTTGTGAGTCGAAAACTGGCTATTTATTCATATTGGTGGGAGGTCCAATTAGTTGGAGATTATTCTTCAGTCTAATGTTACTTTGTTTACTATAGAGGTTGAATACATGACAGTCACTGAGACAATGAAGAAAGCAAGGCTTTAAGTGAGCCAAGCTAACTCATGAGTCGGCTCGAGCTTGACTTGATAAATGGCTCATGAACTGAGCTTGATAGCTAACAAGCCAAGCTTCAGCTAACCCAACTCGACTCATTATCTTGTGAGTCAGCTTGTTTAAGAAAATGTTGATATAAAATATACTTAAAATATATTAAATTTTAATAGTTAAACCTTAAAATATTTTAAAAAAGTTTAAAATTATATTTTGTATTATATATTAAGCGAATTCTTATCATTTCTCTCTTAGTTGATCATTCTCTTTGTCATTCATTATAACACTATCTTAAATTAATATTATATTTTTTATATTTTGTTATATTCAAGCTAGCTCGTAGGTCAGCTCGAACTCGTAGACTTAAGTGATAAAATTAATCAAGCTAAAGCTTAAGTCGAGGGTAGCTTGAGCTCAACGTGACTTATTTACACCCATAGAAGGAAGCAATATGGATGCATAACCTACTGAATGACTTGGGAGTTGATAATAAGTCTCTAACGGTGTTTTGTGATAGTCATACTATGATATTATTGGCCATAAATATAATTTCACACGCCTTATGCTAAGCATCTTGATGTGAAGTACCACTTTGTTTGGGACTTGATTGATGATGTTAATGATCTGTTGAAGAAGAGAGATACAAAAAAAGAATCCAACAGACATAATCACAAAAGTACTACAAGTCCAGAAGTTTATTCACCATAAAATTCTTATGAACATCCAAGCTCATGATTGACTGCTCATTCAAGCGTTTTGAAGAACTATACAAGGCCTTATCACTTCGGGAGAGGGGGGGNACCAAAAATATTGCCGACAACCATCTTGCTAGACGTCTAGAAAGTGTTGGTCGGGTCATTAAAAACTACAACTTATAAGAAAGCATGTAATGTCTGAGCTTTTGGGTGGTGAAAATTAAAGCTAGACAATGCTTCTTGATAGGAGGACATTTTATCTCTATCAGTATTAGATGACGACTCAAGTAGTATAGTGCATTTTTCTTGCCCTCATCATTGAATTGGGCTCATAGGGCTCCGAGACAGTCGTCTAAAGACGCAGTATAAAGTATCAACGATTTGCCAAGGATAGGGAATCATTTAATTCAATCCAGATCAATCTCGATTCCCCCATGATGAACAACAAATCCTAGAAATTTCTCAGGGGTAACGCCGAAGGCGCATTTTAAGGAATTCATCTTAAGATTATATTGTCCTAATAGTTTGAACATGATCCTCAAATCATACAAATAGTTTATTTTTTGTTTACTTTTGATGACCAAATCATCCACGTAGCACTCCACTTGGTTGTGAATAAGGTCGTCAAAAATCTTCGTTATTGCTCGCTGATATGTTGCTCTAGCATTCTTTAATCTGATGGCATCACTATGTAGCAGAAAATCCCAATTGGTGTCCGGAAAGCTGTAAGTGTTGCATCTTATAGAGTCGTCTTTATCTGGTTGTATCCTGAAGATCGATCCATGAAGGCGAATATCTCATGTGTTGAAGCGATGTCCACCATTAGTTATAGTATTGGCAGTGGAAATTCGTCTTTTGGACATGCCTTATTTAGATCATTGAAATCGACACATACACGGATTTGTCCATTTTTCTTCTTGACTAGCACAATGTTGGCTAGCCATATGGGTTATTGCTATTCTCTTACAAAGTTAGCATCTATTAATTTCTTCAACTCAGCAATGACTTGTTGCTCTATTTTGAGACGCATTCTTCTCGGAGCTTGTTTTACTGGGATCATATCTTTATCTACCCCGAGCTTATGTACTGCAACTTCTACTGATAGCCCTGACATTTCATCATAGCTTCAGGTGAAGCAATCTTTAAATTCTGATAATAACTTTATAAGCTCTATGGATTCTCCCTCACCGAGTAAGGAACTTATAAAGGTTGGTTGAGGCTGCTCCTCAGTCCTGAGGTTGATTTCTTTTTAACTCATCAACCCTTGACTTAATGTCTTCTTCAAATTCTGGAGGAGCATCATCTATTAACTGTTCTTGAGAGTCATTGTCTACATTGAGACAATCCTCTTCTAATTCATTAGTAAAAACCATGCAAAGTTTTGAATCATCAATTGGTCCTACGGTACCAAATCTGAGACATTGTTTTGAATTAGGAATTTGGCTTTTAACATTCCACAATTTTTCAAAAAGTTGTAACTTATCTTTTGGCATTTGTTTTAGCACATATCCCTGTTGAATTAATTTTTTTACACAAGGAGAAAAGTAACCAAAAGGTAATTCCATTAATTCATTATAATCATCATCCAAATTTTCATGATTTTCAGAATAAGTAGAAGGGGAAGCACGATAAAACTTGATCGGCTTCAAACCAACACTACGAACTTTTTTGACCTCTAAACTCTTAAGCTTTTGAGGCTAGATCTGAGTAAGTGTCATGGCATTCACATAGTGGTTGATCCGATCATACATCGACTCATATTCATCCTTTTCCACGGCTTCCAAGGAGATCTCATATTGAGGCTTCTTTTGCTTTATCATCATCATTTCTTACTTCCTTCATCAGAACTTTCTTCCATGTCAATGTTGATGGTGGGCCTAGTCCGTTCAACAATTGGATTGGTTCTCCTCGTCCACGTCCCCAACCTCAATCATGAGTATACGGGCTAAAAGAACCTCTACCACCTCATTGTGAGAAGATGATAGTAGATTGTTGAAGCCGAGTTGAATGGACTCTTCCTTGTGATCCTTCTGAGTCTTGCATTTCATTTATTACAACTTCACCAGAAAAGAATGTTTTCTTTGGAGTCGCGTAATAGGCAGTGCCCTCATGAATGCCTACTTCATGAACTGAGAATGATTTCAAATCCCCTTTAATACAATGTTCTTACCCTTCTTAAAAATATTTGATGCATTGATGTAGGGATGAAAGAACCATATTATGCTCATGGATCCATGGTCGTCCAAGTAGAGCATTGAAAGAAGTCTCTGCATCGATGATATGGAATTTTGCGGTTGTTACTAATTCTCCAGCTTTCATTAACAGTGTAATTGATCCATGAGCTCTTTCTCCCTTTTGATTGAATCCTCTTAGCATCATTTTATTGGTCGTATCTCTTGAGCCTCAATGTCCAAATATGTCAATATCCGTAGAATCATTAAGTTTAGTGATGCTTCAGGGTCTACTAGGACTCTGGACAATAAAAATCTACCATTATTGATAGAGATGTAGAGCGGTCGATTATGATCGGTGGTACCGAGCAACAAGTCTTCATCTGTGAATGTTATCTCAGGCTATTCTTTCAACGAACAAACTTCATCTAAGGATGTGTTGGCCAACTGATCTAAGTAAATCTATGGGTCAAGCAAGGTTGTAACTAGAGATTCTCTCATCTCTTTTGACAGGATTAGAGCATCATAAATGCTTAGTTTGGTCGGCAACCTCCTAAGATGAGCTAGCATGTTATAATCAACTTTGTATAATCCTCCAATTTTCACTTGGTTATGTGGCTCTTCCACTGGCGGAGGTGGTGGCAGCTCTTCTTGAGTGACTATTTGTTTTCCCATATCTTTTGGAGCTGATCTTGTAGGTAATACTTTCCCGCTCTTTAGATTTACTTCTGTAATTTCTTCTTCCTAAGATGTTGTACGCAACATTTCTGGTATTCCTTCATCAGAGAGATCCATGTTGATATCAAGCAGTACACTGTGGCACTTAAGGATTGACTCTTCACTCCCGGTGCTATCATAGCCGGTATTGTTGATGTCTTCTTCATTCCAATTAATGGTTTTATCGGACTCAAGTACGATTTGAGGATTGGTTTGGGAATAAAGATTGGGTTTAGATCGAACAAAGTCATTTACGTTATAATTAGAAACAACCAAAATGTAGCCAAAATCATAATCATTATATTCATAATACTGCGGTGGGGCAAAAAGATAATCATGCATGGTCAAAGGTTCGAGGATCTTCTTTCCCAAATCCAAGATAACCAATCTAACAAAGGCAGCCTGTATCCTACCCCCCACGCTATATATCTTCATGACATCGCTCTTTTCTTTCTCTTCTGTTTGCGGTGACTTTTCTGACAAAATCTCCAACTTGGGCTGAGTAGGTTGTAGAATGTGAATGGCCACCTAAACTGAAGCGGTATGAATCTGACCCAGTATCTTCTTGGATGACTTGCTCCAAATTGTGCTCCATCCGTCTTTTTCCTCATATGGATCTATCGGGACGATTGGCTTGGCCAAAATCATATTTACAGAACCCTTTTTGGGCTCTTTCAAATATTTCTTCGAGATTTTTATATTTCCTTATTTGTAATTCCTCTCAAGTCAATCCTTGAAAATAAAGCAGCCCTCTATTGTATGTCCCAACACCTTATAGAGGAACAAAAATTGGGATATTCTTTCTCATCAACCTCTTCGGGCTTCTTTGGTTCTGGCAATCTGAGCTCTGGCTTTTTCATTAAATTTTTGAACATCTTTAGCGCAACCTTATCTTTGAAAGAATACACTCATTTCCTTCATTCTGAAAGAATTGAACCTGTTCTACCTTCTACTAGGTACGTTCCTTCCTGGTATTACTGTTAGCTAGACTGTCCATACTGTTGTGTTTTTTGTTGAGCATGCTGTAACATTTATTGGAAACCTTAAAGAGAATGTTCCGCCTGTATCTTTATTGGTAGCTTTTCTTTATCAACAGTTGCTACTGTCTCAGACCTTTTCTTGAATGCTCTGGTTGTCCTGGATTTCTCTGCTTTTTCTTGAGAATCCATATATTTAACTTCCTATTGTAAAATGTTGGCTTTGCTTAACAATTTCTCGAAGGACTTGATGGTGAGTCCCTTTATCCTGAAAGATACTAGCCTATGTATGTTTTTTGAGTAAAATCTCAATCACATGTTGTTCTTTTAGTTGAAGTTCACACTTCATGCTAAGGTTTCTCCACCTCAAGATATAAACCACTAGAGTCTCGTTGGGTTTTTGCTTCTCTACTATGAGATTTTTAATAGAAACATGGTGACGTGCTCCAGCAAATCACTTTATGAACATCTATTCTAACTCGGTGAATGTCTTCACTGACCTGTTGAATAACTCGACATAGCAATCAAAAAAAATCCTTGACAGGCTGCTGACGAACTATGAGAAGAGTAAGGCTTCATTACCTCCAGTGTTGTCACAACTGGCTCGAAAATGTGCTATATGCTGTCTGGGATTCCCAGTCCCCTTGAATATTATAAAGTTTGGTAACACAAAACCTTTGGGGTAGGACACGACATCAAACTCCTCCGGGTAAGGTCTATCCCTTGAAATCAATGCACTACCCTTAAATTAGGCTAAGGCTTCCCAAACTTGTTCTTCAACCAACTGTTTAATATCCTTTTCAGGCATGGTATTTGGTGAGGAATCTTTCTTTTGTTGATCCTCTCCATTAGCGGAAGCAACTTCTATTCATTCATTTGTAATATGGATTATTTCAGGCCGGTTAACCCTTAGAGAGGCTACTTGCTATGACTGGGATTGACCATTAACTGTAACCATGGTGGCCATGGCGACAACCATCTCATCCATTCACTTTTTCATTTGACTGATATGTTCATCCCTCAAGAAAATAGCCCTACGCAAATCATCTACGGCGTTCCCTTCGACGAGAGGTTGGGCATCGCGCACTAACGAAGAGACTCTAGTCTTGATGACATAAATATCCAAGAAATCTTCATCCAGATAGTCATCCAAATCAAAATCCTCATCATCATCATTAATGGTTACACCATGTTCTCTAACTAGCTCAGAAATCTCAGCCATGAGCTTTTTGACTTTTCCTTCAATTGTCGCCTCCCAAATTGTCTTAAGATCTGGAGTATTTTCCTGAACATCAAATTCTGTAGGAGATATTTCAGACTTTTGTTTCATTCCACTATCCTGTCCTACGGGCTCAGCAGACCGTATTGGTATGGTGACTTTGGGAACCCACACCATCTTTCTCGACAATGATTTCTTGAGGCGGGGTATCTCAATAGAGGCATCGACATGTCGGAGAGAAGTATGCCCCCCGAGGTGCAAACCAAACACAATATCCGGTAATTTCTTCATCTTTTCCCTCTTCGAGGCATTCTTATGAGTAAGAATTTGTTGAATCCTCGGACCCAGACGTGACTTAATCGGTTGACGTCCTGCATACCTTGGAACAACAGAGGAAACAATATCTGTAGTAGTAACGGTAGCATCAATTCAGCTTCCTAGACGAGATCTGATGGAAAAGTGAGCCGGCAAAGCTTCAGCAATCTTGTGGGACTGTTGGGCGGCCTTGGCATCTTTCAGAATTTCTTTTTTCAATTAGGAGGATACCTTACTTCCCATTCACTTAAGTAATTTGACCACTGAACATCCTTCCTTAGTGGTCAATCTTCAAAACACTGTGCGGACTTTAGTGATAGGAGCGGGCTTCTCCCTCTGCTCACTATGACCGTGAAATGTTGGTAAAGTAGCAACAATTTCTCAAATTCTCTCATATCCATTTGTATTTATCAGCGGATGGAACCTAATCCCTTGCAGAAGTGGAGATGAAATTTGTAATTCAAATCCCTCCTCTTGAGGAAACTCGTCATCTGGTACTCTCTCTGAGATTTGGGCTTTGTTGACCTCACTTTTGGTTGAGGTCTAGTTCTTCCTCTTTAGTAGCCTAAGGTCTAGCCATAAGACTTTCCTGTTGAGTATTTTTAGAAAACTAGAAAAGGAACCCTCACCATTATAAACTATAAACTCTTTCTTACTCAACTTGAAGTTCCACATATTGATCCTAACCTCTAGCACCTAGTTCGTAGGGTCAATATGAGGGAGCTCAAGGTGCGTTCCCATAGGACTGCTTGCCCTTAAGGATGACTCTGAGTGTTGGTCTAGGGCTAAGGCACTTGTACTCACCTCACTCACAATCACTCACAAATACAAACAAAAAATTTGTTGACTTTGATCCCTTAATCCTTTGGGAGACTCATGTAGATGGTCCCCTAAACCCTCTGACACTAGGCTAGGTTTTAGCTAAGACCAGAGCATAGAGGACCCAAATGAGATTTCCATTGGTCCATAGGCCCAATTCTACCAAAAATACCCAACTTGGCATTTTTGCCCCTAAACTCCCACAAATTACCTAAGTACCCTTGAAACTCTAAATTTGGCCAAAATTCCCAAATTTATCCAAAATACCCAAATTTGTTCAAAAATCATTTCAAATCTTTCGAAAACATCCAAATTACCCAAAATCACAAAAAAATGCCAAATTACCAAAATGCCCCTCCTTAGCCCAAAATATCAAAAATTCCAAAAAATCCCAAAATTCCTTAAACTTTCGAACTATTCTCAATTTCATTTTTCTTAACTACCACATGACCAAATTTGATAAATTTAACCATTTTGACCAAAACTCCCAAATCGCCTTTAAAGGCCCAATTTCCCTAAATTCACCTCAAATGTCCATCGATTTCTCCCAATTTCCCCCAATTTCAACTCTAAACTTAAATTCACCTTCTATATGACAAATCTAAACCAAATTTAAGCTAAATTAGCCCATGCTTTGAGCCCAATTTTGATTTAAGTCAATCCACAACTTTGGCCCTATGACTTGGTTCCACCAAATTGAACCGCATGACCTACTCCATTGGTCTCAATTTGAATCCTAAACTCCTCATAAAACTCCTAAAAATCAAAATTGACCTTCAATTGGCCTTGGTGAAGCCTCAATTTTATTAAATTTCAGCCCAAATCCAAAAAATCCTCAATTTTGCCCTAAATTGACCATGTCTCAAACTTCCACCAAATTGATTGCCTTAACCACAAAATTTTCACTCCATTTCATCATGAAAAACCTTCATAACAACTCTCTTGATAATTTGGACCATTCAATTGAGCCAAATTCTAAGCCTAGCTCAACCTTACCCCAAGTCTAGTCCAACGTGCCCAAATTGACCAAAATCTCAAAATCCTTCAAATTGAGCTTCCAATTGAACTTAAAATTACTTCAATCCTTTACCAAAAATGTTCATTAAAATCATCTACACAATGTTGATCAATTAATTAGGATCCAATTCATGTCTATCCTAATCCAAACCTAAGCTTTGGTCATTTGGACCCATATTGGACCAATGCACCAAAATTGTCCTAGCCACCATAAACCCACCAACTCTTTGACTCCATAGCCACCAAACTCGTCCTAGGGCCAGGATAAACCATGAAAAACCCACCCAAGCATGCTATGGACCAATGAATCCCCAAATTAAGGGATTTTAATCCTTTTTTGGCCCAACTTGCAAAATCTCCCTCATCATCACTAAATCATCGGGGATAAATCATAATTAAGCCTCCCCCTGACTCACCTGACGTCCTGGCCACCTCCCCAGGCCCTGTCGGCTGGCCTAGTGGTTGAAAAACAATAAAACCATGAGCCACCCCCAAAAATTTAAACCCAATTCAAACCTAGAGGCCAGCTCACCCTAATTAACCTTTAGAGCTTCTCTGCCCTCCACCTAAGCTTCACATTGCACCCAGATGAAGGCTATGACAGCCACCCTAAGCCAATTTTATTTAAACCTCACCTCCATGGCCAATGAAGGAGAGCTGAAATTTTCTTAAGGAAACTCTGCCAAACTGCCCTCAGAGACTCCCTAAGACCTCCTCAGTTCAAGCCAACCATTTTCCCCCACTGAGCTTCACTGTGGAAGCTCAATTTTAAGCTTGAATTTTTGTTAAAAACTAGGACAGATCTCTCCACACCTCCACAGTGAATCAAACTTCAATTAACTGTGCACACACCTTCCCCACAATAAAAGAAGTTGATTCCCCACAAAAGTCCCTTATGAAATAGCCTCTAACCTAGCTCTAAACCAACACCTGAAATTGAGCTTGGTCGAATTCATACCTAGACCATTCACCAGGGCACAAGGCTTCATCTTGAGGTTCGTTGGGACCAATCAAAGCTACTACAACCATCTGATTGAGGCCTCTCCTCTTAGACAAAGGTATTGAACTCCAACCCTAATTCGAGCCTATTTTTGCTCTCAATACATATTTACAGTATTTTATACCGTATAATCCATATAGATAGGTTCATCTTGAGTAGATGAAGCTCTAAGACCAAATCCCATGATATTTGGTTAAGTCTAGAGGGAGATCTTAAATTTTGATTGAGGACAGTTCTCGGGTTAACCTATTTGGGGACGATGACGGGGAGCCGTCCGATCGTCTGTTTATCTCATCAACGGACGAGATGAAGCCGAACAGTGCTTCGGTTCATAAAGCGCGGGCCGAGTCAGCGGCTACGTGAATGGCGTCATCCAACCAGAGAGCGCCACACGTGTTTTTGGGGCCACCTAGGATCTAGTCAGCACCGCACGTTTAAATAAATAAATAGGGTGTTTTTTGATTTTTTTTAATCTCTTATCTTTAAAAATTCATATCTTGGGGTAAAAAATCACAAAAATAAAATAAAAATATCATCTTGCTCACTGAACAGAGGAGAACAATGTGAAAATAATTTTAAGTTTATCTAATGCATATTTTATTTTTAATTAGTTAAATACTATTTTGAGTATTTTGATTCTCCATGCATGTAGACATTTCATCATAACTTAAAATTTTGGCATGTTGTTGCCTCTATCTTAGGGAACATCCTCTGATTTTTCCAAAGTCAGAGAAGATCTCTAGACAGAGATTCATATTTTTCAAGTTTATGTCTATTATTTGCATAAATTAATCATAATAATTAGCATGTTGCCTAGAAAATTCCAGGATAATTTTGTAAGATTTATTATGGCCAGAGAAACCTTTGGAAAACGCTTCATGATCTAAGTCATTAAGAATGTACCTAATTTGCACAAACCCTAAAATGCAAAGAAAATTAGTTTTGGGAAACAAAAACATCTAAATGACTTAGTTTTTAATATCCACTGTAATTTGAAATTCAAAGAACTCTCCATAAAAATTTCACAATATTTGGAGCTCATTTGATAACTCAAATTAACTTTCTAATTTAAATGTCATTTTTAACACTAAAATGATTTTTTAACAATCAAAATATAATTCAAAAAATTATAAAAATTAGTTTTTGGAGTTCTCTGTGATCAGATGAATTTTCTAAAAATAAATTTGTAATTAAAATAAAAATTCCATTTTTAAGCCTTTCTTTAATATTTAAATAATTAAAAAATGATAAAAATCACAAAAATAATAAAATTCATTGAAATATTCTAAATTATTTTCTAAGCATTTATAAATAATTGTAATATTTTTCCTGATTTTCTAAGTGAATATATTGAATTTTGAAGCTTAAAATAATTTTTAAATTCTAAAAATGGATTTTCACTAAAATAATTCTAAAAATTCAAAGAAAAATCAGAAAGATGTGAAATTTATTTCTCTAGGTTCCCTAACCTCAGAGATATTTAATAAAAATGTGAAACTTAATTTTCTATATTTAAAAAATTAATAAATGGCCCAGAACTTGAAATAATTCTAATAATTCTAATAAAACTCAAAAAATCATGCATTTGTCCCAAGTGTTTCTCTGGTTTAAGTCTATCTCCAGTAAAAATTTCAAGTGATTAGGCTTTTCCTTGGTCAAGTTATGGAATTTTCTTTGAAAAATCTTATTTTTTGCATATAAATAAATATATAAATTAAATTAAAATTTGAAAAATCACATTTTCTCCTCTGATGTCTTAATTGATCCATGAGTGAGGTCGAATGCAAATTCCAAAATCATTTGCATTGAATTTAATGAATTATGAAGTATTAGAGCCTTAGGGGCAAATATGCAAATTCTAAAGTCTTAACAACATTAACTTGACCCTCTAAAGGTCTTCACCCACATAATTCTCAAATTAAATTATAAGTGATAATTACACTACTCTTAGGGATAATTGAAACATCAATGTTCACTTAGCATTAAAGGTATTTAGATGATGGGTTATTAAGCAATATAATAAGTTTAAAAAGAGCTCGAGACTTTTCACCAGACAGTGAGAGGGAAGCATGAACTTGCTTCTTTTTCCAGATCTGTTGGATACATCGGAGGTCTACTAAACTTAATATGTTTTGCTTAACAAAAATCATCCTTAATCAAATTAATAGGGACCCACCAAGATATGACCAAGGGTTGGATAGATCACTAAAACCTTATTTTTCTGCTTGATATAAAGTGCTCTCACATGTATTCTGAGTTTCAGATGATGGAACGAGAAGGCTCGTCAGGTACGTTTATTATAATTTACAGTGCCGTCTTTCTTGTACTTTCATACTGTACTTTTTATGCTGACAAAGCTTGCATGCTGAACAACGATGTCACCCTGCATGAAAACCAAAACTGTTAGGATAACCACGAAACCAAAACCCAAAACCAAAATTAAAATCAACCAAGATAAAATTCACCGTCACAACATTCAAAATATAAAACAACTCAAAATTTATCAAAAACTACAACTACAACTAAATTAAGACGTCTCTATCGAATGATCGGGAATCGCTCGGAGGAGGTAACCTACGGTTGCTGACGAGGCTTCCCATGGTCTAAATAAAATTATGGAACTCATTAAGTTGAGTTTAGTAAATTCATTTGGACTAAGTGAATCCAATAGAGGTGCCCGGAAAGAGGGAACCGTGGGATCCTAATCGGTGTCGCTCTAATCAACTTTAACATTCCCCTTAAGATTTAAATAACTTCAACTATAATGCCGTCTGATTTGACATCACAACATGACACCCTAGAAAACTTAAACTCATCATGGCAAGGAGCTTGTAAGTAGCACTCTGGGCAGCACGGCCATCTTCAACAGCAAAACCTATCTTCTTCAGCTAAACCATTTCCTTCCTTATAAATAAATAACCAAGCCATAAGATTTTGAGGTAGTTTGTTTATGCAACGTAAATCCTCACCTTATCTTTAGGCCTTTTTATAGCTCTGCGATACAATATAAGCCCTAACTCATCTTAGAATTCCGAGCTTATCGTTCATTATGACCTAAATGCTTACATCTTCCAGGCTATTTGTGCGATCGTTTCACACAAATGTAAGCCCTAATTAAATAAAATTGGCAGGATGAAACCTCTAAATATGTCTCCTCAAAGCTGAAGCTAAACAATCGGATAGATCGAGAAGTCACCGAGGTTCTCCTCTGGATCCATGACATCCCCTAGTTTTTCATCCTTTGGATTCCAAAAACAAAATGTTCCAAATTTGAGTCAATCCCATTTCACATCTCTTTGTCCGATTTCGTTGAAAAGTCATATTCTTTGACCTCCTTGAAGATAATATTTCCTGATTTTTATCGAGAGTTTTCTTAGGTGACTTCAGTTATCTAAGATGTAATTAACTATACGGGCTTGCCCTTATAGTAAGCTTGTCCAAACCCAGCTTAATATAAACCCTATTTAATTCTTCATACTAAATAGGGGAAATTGTTAGCAAATAAAACGGTTTCGCAGATCAAACAAATGTCATATATTTCTTAGTTTGTTTGATCGAGCCTCATCCTCAAGTCTTGTGTTTATCCTTCGGGATAGATTCAGAGTTTGAGGAATAACGCTCTTTCATTGAAACTATGAAAAATATGGGTTCAGTTTGATTTCATGTTTTTCTAAACTATATATCTATATGTAAATTAAAATGTTCTTCCGAAGCGGGCGACAGGATTTTGATTCCGGTAACTGACAACTTCCTACGGACAACTCCACAACCCAAAAATAGTGCCGACAATATATATNTAAGCTTCACTTTGCACCAAAATGGAGACCATGACAGCCGCCCTAAGCCAATTTTATTTAAACCTCACCTCCATGGACAATGAAGGAGAGATGAAATTTTCTTAAGGAAACTTTGCCAAAATGCCCTCAAAGACTCCCTAAGACCGCCTCAGGTCAAGTCAACCATTTTCCCCCACTGAGCTTCACTGTGGAAGCTCAATTTTAAGCTTAATTTTTTTCCAAAAAATAAGACAGATCACTTCACACCTCCATAGTGAATCAAACTTCAATTAATTGTGCATAAACCTTCTTCATAGTGAAAGAAGTTGAGTTCCTACAAAAGCCCCTCTGAAATACCTCTAAACTAGCTCTACACCAACACCTGAAATTGAGCTTGGTTGAATTCATACCTAGACCATTCACCAGGGCACAAGGCTTCATCTTGAGGTTCGTTGGGACTAATCAAAGCTGCTACAACCATCTAATTGAGGCTTCCCCTCTAAGACAAAGGTATTGAACTCCAACCCTAATCCAAGCATATTTTTACTCTCAATACATATTTACTATATTTCATACCGTATAATCCACATAAATAAGTTCATCTTGAGTATATGAAGTTCTAGGACAAAACCCCATGAGATTTGGTTAAGTCTAGAAGGAGATCTTAAAGTTTAAGTGTGGAAGGTTCTCAGGTTAGCCTATTTGGGGAAGATGATAGGGAGCCGTCTGATCACATGTTTATCTCATCAGCAGGCAAGATGAAGCCAGACAGCACTTCGATTCATAAAGCACGGGCCAATTCAGGGGCTACGTGGATGGCGGCGTCCAACCAGAGTGTGCCACGCGTGTTTTTTGAGCCGCCTAGTATCTAGTCAGCGGAGCTCATTTAAATAGATAAATAGGGTATTTTCTAATTTTGTTAAATGCCTCATCTTTAAAATCCATATCTTGGTGTAGAAAAATCACAAAAATAAAATAAAAATACCCACTTGCTCGGTGAACAGAGGAGAACAATGTGAAAATAATTTTAATTTTATGTAATGCATATTTTATTTTTAATTAATTAAACACTATTTTGAGTCTTTAATTCTCCATACATGTAGACATTTCACCATGACTTGAAATTTTGGCAAGTTATTGCCTCTATCTTAGGAAACATCCTCAAAGAAGATCTCTAGATAGAGATCCATATTTTTCAAATTTATGTCTATTATTTTCATAAATTAATCATAACAATTAGCATGTTGCTAAGAAAATTTCAAGATAATTTTGGAAGGTTTATTATAGCCAGAGAAACCTTTGGAAAATGCTTCATGATCTAAGTCATTGAGAATGCACCCAATTTGTACAAACCCTAAAATGCAAAGAATATTAATTTTGGGAAACACAAACATCTAAATGACTTGGTTTTTAATCTCCATTGTAATTTAAACTTCAGAGAACTCCCCATAATAAATTTAAAAATATTTGGAGCTCATTTGATAACTCAAAAAAGATTTTCTAAATTAAATGTCATTTTTAACACTATAATGTTAACAATTAAAATATAACTCAAAAGAATTGTAAAATTTGATTTTGGGAATTCTTTATGATCAGAGGGATTTTCTAAAAATAAATTTGTAATTAAAATCAAAATTCTATTTTTTAAGCTTTTCTTTAATATTTAAATAATTAAAAATGATAAAATCACAAAAATAATAAAATTCATGAAAATGTTCTAAATTATTTCCTAAGCACTCAAGAACAATTAGAATATTTTTCCTGATTTTCTAAGTGAAGATATTGAATTTTGAAGCTTAAAATAATTTTTTAAAGGTTGAAAATGGATTTTCACTAAAATAATTCTAACAATTCAAAGAAAAATTTGAAAAATGTGAAATTTATTTCTTTGGGTTCCTTAACCTTAGAGAGGTTCAATAAAAATATAAAACTTAATTTTCCACATTTAAAATAATTTATAATTAATAAATGGCTCACAACTTGAAACAATTCTAATAATTCAAAAAAAAAACTCAAACAATCATGAAATTTGGCCCAAGTGTTTCTCTAATCTAAGTCTATCTTCAATAAAAATTTCAAGTGATTAGGCTTTGCCTTGGTCAAGTTATGGAATTTTCTTTGAAAAATCCTATTTTTGCATATAAATTAAATTAAAATTTGAAAAATCACATTTTCTCCTTTGATGTCTTAGTTGACCAATGAGTGAGGTGGGATGCAAATTCCAAAGTCATTTGAATTAAATTTGATGAATTTTGAAGTATTAGAGCCTCAGGGGCAAAGATGTAATTTTGGAAATTTAGCCTTAATTAGCATTTAGGCTTAATTTAAAAAAGGGAAATGGGCAACCTTTGATCTTAATCAACACATTTTCATGATTGAAAAATAAGGGATTAATTGGTAGAAAACAATCTCACTTTTTTCAACTAAAGGATAAATTTGTAATTTCCCTAAATTATTAAAATTTGGAAGTCTGGTAAATTAAATGATCCTAGACTTAGGGGCATGATTTTGGGTGTTGATAACTCACTAATTTAACACCCCTATTTGATGCTCAAATGACTTTCAAAAATGAATCATCACCACTTAAGATTCAACCTTTTTAAAGACATCCACCCAAAATATTAAGGGCTTAGTAGTGACCTAGCCTAAATCAAATTTGGTTAAATGAGGATTAGAAAAGTGAACATAAAATTTGAACATCTTTAAAAACACTACAAGCTTGGATTAAAAAAATTGGCGAAGTGTCTTAATAACATTAACTTGCCCCTTAAGGTTCTTCACCCACACAATCCTCAAATTAAATTATAAATGACAATTACCCTTCTCTTAGGGATAATTGAGACATCAATGTTCATTGAGCATTAAAGGTATTTACAGGATGATTATTAAGCAGCATAATAAGTTTAAAAAAGAGCTCAAGTCTTTTCACCAGGCAGTGAGAGGGAAGCATGGTCCTGCTTCTTTCTCCAGTTTTGTTGGATACCTCGGAGGTCTACTAAACATAATATATTTTGCTTAAGAAAATCATCTTTAATTAACCAAATAGGGACCCACAAAGATATGACCTAAGATTTGGTAGATCACCATAACTTTATTTTTCTCACCTCATATAAAATGCTCTTACATGCATTTTTGAGTTTCAGGTGGTAGAACGAGAAGACTCGCTAAGTACACTTTTTATAGTTTACATTGTCATCTTTCTTGTAATTTCCTACTGTACTTTTTTTGCTTACAAAACTTGCATGCTAAACAATAATGTCACCCTGCATGAAAACCAAAACTGTTAGGATAGCCATGAAACCAAAACCCAAATCCAATATTAAAATCAACCAAGATAAAATCACATCCATGATATTCAAAATATAAAATAACTTAAAATTTAATCACAAACATCAGAAAAACTACAACTACAACTAAATTAAGACGTCTCTATCAGATGATTGGGAATCCCTCAGAGGAGGTAACCTACGGTTGCTAATGAGGCTTCCCACGGTCTAAATGAAATTATGGAACTCATTAAGTTGAGTTTAGTAAATTCATTTGGACAAAGTGAATCCAATAGAAAATAGTGGTATCTGAACGAGGGAACCATGGGATCCTAACTGGTTTTGCTCTAATCAACTTTAACATCCCCCATAACATTTAAAGAACTTCAACCATAGGGTCATTTGATTTGACATCATAACTTGACACCCTAGAAAACTTAACCTCACTACGACGAGGAGCTTGGACCTAGCATGGTGGGCAGCACAGCCATCTTCAACAGGAAAACCTGTCTTCCCCAGCTAAACCATTCCTTCCTTAGAATTAAACAACCAATCCATAGGACTTAGAGGTAGTTTTCTTATTCAAAATAAATCCTCACCTCATCTATAGGCCTTTGTATAACTCTGTTGTACAATCTCAGCCCTAACTTGTCTTAGGATTCTGAGGTTGTCGTCTGTCACGACCTAAATCCACACATCTTCCAAGCTATTTGGGTGATCATTTCACACGAATGTAAGCCCTAATTGAATAAGATTGGCAGATGAAACACCTAAAAATTTCTCCTCAAATTGAAGCCAAACAATAGGATAGACTGGGAAGTCACTGAGGTTCTCGTCCGGATCTATGACATCCCCTAGTTCTTCCTCTTTTGGATTCTACGATAAATGTTCCAAATTTGAGCCAATCCCTTTTCACACCTCTTCATCCGATCTCATTGAAAAGTCCTATCCTTTTGACATAATTGAAGATAATATTTCATTATTTTTATTGAGAGTTTTCTTAGGTGACTTCGGTCATTTAAGATGTTATTAACTATAGAGGCTTGCCCTTATAGGAAGCTTATCCGAACCCAACTTAATATAAACTCTATTTAATTCTTCATATTAAATAGGGGAAATTTTCACCAAATAAAATGGTTTTGCAGACCAAACGAACATCATATATTTCTCAATTTATTTGATCGAGCCTCAACCTCAAGTCTTGTATTTATCCTTCGGGATATATACAAGGTTTGAGGTATAGCACTCTTCATTTAAACTTTGAGAAATATGAGGTCAGTTTGATTTCATATTTTTCTAGAATTAAATCTATACGTAAATTAAAATGTCCTTCTGAAGCAGGCAACAAGATTTCAATTCCGGTGACCGACACCTTTTTACGGGCAACTCCTCCAACCTAAAATAGTGCTGACAGCTTCTGGCGACTCTGCTGGGGACAAGATTTTCTCTCCATTTAAATGAATAAATATTATATTCACACATCGGTAATGTGTCCATGTCCCTCTTGGACCAATTTACTCTTCTTTCATTGACATACTTTACCCATTTTTGTCTTGGGAAAGTACGGCCAACTCTTTGGACTGCAGGGTTGTCTGTTCAATCACCTTTGAACAGAGGGGTTCAGGAGGCCATTAAGGACTCTTTTAATCTTCATGTGGGATCGGACCCCCAATAGGTAGGTTGGTGGGCAGTTCCAACTGGGCAATTTTTGTTGCTAAATGGGTCATGCACTAGGTCATAAACACTTCACATCTCCCTTTAGAGTTTGATTTGCTATTTTGCAAATTAAATCAATTAGTGTTGTGCTAGGAGCACTTTAAAATTTTCTTATATTAATTAAATTTTTCTACTTTTAAATTACCTTTTTACTAAAAATTTTAAAATCACCAAAACTAAGACTTACCCGGTCTAAAGATCAACCTCTGTTAATTTTCAGTGCTCGCACTTAGAGTACAAAGTTTTGGCCATATAGCTAACCCCAGAACTTTCTTTTTTAAAGCTACTACAATGGCCTACCCAATGTTGACTTTATCTTGCAACTTGTCGACAAGCCATGAAGCCCACAATGTTGCTCCTACCATTAAGTTTGGAGCCAAATTTGAAGACCTCGAGGTCATCCTCGGGAAAGCGCAATTTATCATAATGAAAGTCACCCATCTAGAAGTTCAGGAGCCGTCTGCTGAGTTCAACCTGAATTGTCTTCAGGACTTCCCTTCTTATAAGAAGGCCAAGACTACTATTGCCACTTCGGCAACTACTAAGCCTTATGTCCCCACTGCTGCTAAGGGAAAAGAAGTAATGATCATTAAAGATCTGACTGAGTGATTAGTTGTCCCACCATCAGTATTCAAAATCAAATTGAGTTTAAGAACTGTACCAATAACCCAAACTCAAAGGAGAAACCGCAATAGGAGAGTATAGAGGGTCATTAAAGCCGAGGCTCCTAAGGAGATACCCGTTAAGGAAGATCCTCACCAAGACGAATCAAGATTATTGGAAACATATCCACTTCTACAGGGAAGTAGATTCCATCATTTAATGGATACCGATGGATATGAGAGTATCTGAAAAATTGCTACCACATTACCGACACTTCATAGACAGGGTGTGGAGAAAAATAAACCTACTCCTATCACCCGAGTCAGTTCAGTTTTTCAGAGACTAGCTGCCAAAGAGGGCCACTCTGCCAAAGAGGGCTACTCAGTTAATGAGTTACTTAAATGAGTAGGAAATGCAATTTCCCCTCGTATGAAGAAAGAAATTTTAAGGGATATTAAATTTGCCAGACGATCTCAGAAGTCAACTGAAAATTGGCCTGCCCGTATTCCCGTCTGATTTCACTTAAGAAGCAGAGTCGACATTGCTATTGTCAGCACAGATTCTACCGCTATCAGGACCATAGTCCGTCGATCGGTTAAGTCAAGACTGGGTCCGAGAATTCTGCCGATCACCCATTGTAAAGACTTTCCTAAAATTTTAGAGGAAAAGATGAAGAGATTACTCAGTATTATAGTCGGTCTGTACCATGGAGAGCATACTTCTCTTCAACATACCGATGTTTCTGCTAGGATACTATGTGCTGAACATCATCGCCAAATAAAAAGGTATGGATACCCAAGTACACTTTACCGATACAGTCCAATAAGCCCATAGGGTAAGAGCATGGAATTAAGCTAGGGTCCGAAGTATCTGACATTGTCGCAGCAATTTCTAGCGAGATGGAAGAGCAAGAGGAGGAGGTCAAGCAGGGTCCTCTAGATCTTAAGATAATCAAAGAATCAATAGTAGAAGAAAAGGTGGAAAAGCTCAGAGTTAAGATTTCTGAGTTAGCCCGGAAACACGGGGTGTTCATCGATGATGATGATGAAGATTTCGACTATAATGATTACTTCAAAGAAGATTTCAGGGATGTCCTTGTCATTAAAACCAGAGCTGCTACATCTGCGCACGAGGCTCAACCTCTCGTCGAAGAGAACACCGTAGATGAGCTACGTAGGGCTATCCTCCTAAGGAATGATCAAGTCAGCCAACTAGAGAAAAGAATAGAGGAGACGGCCGCAGCCATGACTACCATGGCCACAATTCAAGGATAATCTCAACCCCCACAGTTAGCTTCTCCAGAGGTCAACCAACCAGAAATCATACATATCACAGACTAAAGAAGAGAAGTTGATTCAACAAACAGAGATGAACAACCAAAAAAGTATTCTCCGTTGAGTGCCATGCCGGAGAATGAATTTAAGCAAATGGTCGAGCAAGTTCGGGAGGCCTTAACGCAATCTAAGGGTGGTGCATTGATTTTGAAGGGTAGACCTTACCCAAAAGAATTTGATGTCGTACCCTTCCCCAAGGGTTTCATGGCCCCAAACTTTAAGATATTCGATGAGACTGGAAATCCCAAACAGCATATAGTACATTTCAGAGCCAGTTGTGGCAACACAAGAAATAACAAAGATTTACTCTTCCAACAGATTGTCAGCAGCTTGTCAGAGATCGTTTTCGATTAGTATGTTGATTTTCCCAACATATTAGCTAAGACATTTGTTGATCTGGAACAATTATTTGTGAAAATATTTGTCGAAGCGCAACATCATGTCTCTATAGGAGAGCACATGATGGAAAAACAAAAGCCCAAAGAGACTTTGGTGGATTACATTTTAAAGTGGAGAAACCTTAGCATGAAGTGTGAACCTCAGCTACAGGAACATCACATGATTGAGATCTTACTCAAAAGCATTCATGGGCCAGTAGTTTTCCTGCTCAAGGGACTCACCATCAAATCCTTCGAGAAGCTACTCAATAAAGCCAGTAGTCTTCAAGAAGAAATCAAACATATCGATTCTCATGAGAAATCCAAGGCAACCAGGGTATTTGAAAAGAAGTAAGGAATAGTAGTGACTGTCGATAAAGAAAAATAACCAATAAAGAAAAATCCAAAAAATGCTCGCCAATCTTCATCATAACATGCTCAGAAACAGAGTATCCAGTCCAGCCAGCGATCGCTTCAAGACAGATCACCTCGAACAAGGAATAAGAGAATATCTCTGGCAGAACCACATAAAATGGTGTATACTTTCAAAGATGAAGTTGTATTCAAAATGTTTATAAGTTTGATGAAGAAGCCTGAGTGCAGACTACCAGATCAAAAGAAACCCGAAGGGGTTGACAAGAAGGATCAACCAAATTATTGTCCATACCACAGGTTGATTGGGCACACTACAAAAGAATGTTTCATCTTTAAGGAGTGGCTCGAGAAGAACCTTAAAGAAGAGAATATAATGATCCCAAAAGAATATTTAAAAGAACCTGAAAAAGGATCTATAAATGTGATTTTGGCCAAACCAATCTCTCTAATTTATCCATATACTAGAGAAGATGGATGGATTATGACTTGGGACGAGCTCAAGAGGGTCCTAAACTAAATATAGAATTCATCAAAACAAGCTTCTGCATATAATAGAAAAGACGGATGGAATGAAGTTTGGAATAAATCATCCAACAAAATATTGAATCAAATCCAGAACACATCAAAATAAGCCTCCGTTCAGAGTCTTTAGCCTGCTAAGCCTGAGACGAAGATTTCACCAAAAGATCTGTCATTATCAAAGTCGAAGAAAAAGAAGAACGCCACTATGAAGATTGATAGCCCAGGGGATAAGATAGGTGTTGTCTCTACTAGATTAGTTGTCTCGAATTCAGGGAAGAAAATCCTCGAACCCCTGACTTTGTATGATTACTATTTTGCCCCTCCAGGATCTTATGAACACAATGATTGTGATTTTGGGTACATTTTAACTATTTCTGGTGAAAATGTAACTGATTTTAACCAATCTAGCTTTGATCTCGATTCCCAAAATGATCCTCTAATCGTACTTGAGTCCGATGAACTCGCTAACAAACCCGAAGAAGACATCGATGATACCGCTTACAACAGCACCGGGAGTGAGGAACCAATTCTCGAGCACCATGGTGCACCGCTTACTATCAACTTAGATCTTTCCTACAAAGAAGAAACACCGAAATATTCAATGATGATTTCTCAAGAAGAATAAATTACAAAGGTGAACTTAAGGAGTGGGAGAGTGTTACCCTCGAGAACAGCTCCAGCAGATAAAGAAAACCATATATTAAATCGAGAAGATCTAACTCTACCTCCACCTGTGGAAGAACCAGATAACCAAGAGAAAATTAAAGGATCATACAAAGTGGATTACAATGTGCTAGCTCATCTTAGGAAGTTTCCGGCCAGATTAAGCATCTACAATGCTCTGATCCTATGAAAGGAGATGAGAGAGTCTCTAGTTACAGTGTTGCTTAACTCAGACATTTGTTTACCCGGTTAGCCAGCACATCCTCAGATGAAGTTTGTTCGTTGAAATAACAGCCTGGGGTAACCTTCACAAATGAAGATTTGTTGCTCGGTACCACCGACCACAATGATCCACTCTTCATCTTTGTTAACATTGGAATATTTGTGTTTTCTAGAGTTTTAGTAGATCCTGGAGCATCCTTAAACTTGATGAGTCTGCGTACATTAGCCTATTTTGATATTGAAGCTCAAGATCTTTCGGCCGATAAAATGATGCTGAGAGGATTCAACCAAAATGTAGAGAGAGCCCTTGGATCGATTAAATTGCTTATGAAGGTTGGAGAGCTAGCAACAACAGCTAAGTTTCATATCATCGACGCCAAGAACTCTTTCAACGCTCTACTGGGTTGATCGTGGATTTATAAACACAATATGGTTCCATCTTCTCTACACCAGTGCTTTAAGTACTACAAAGAAGGACAAGAACATTGCACCAAGGGAGATCTACAACCATTTTTAGTTGATGAAGTTGTTATTCATGAAGATGCTGCCTACTACGCGCCTCTGAAGAAAACTGTCTTCTCTCATGAAATTGTAGCAAATAAAAGTGAGGATTCAAAAAAATTGCAAAGAGGAAGCCATTCAACTCCGCTTCAACGACCTTACACCACTCATTTACTACAAGTTGGTGGAGGTTCTTTTAGCTCGCGCACCTGAGGTTGAGGCGGGGGACGTGGACGTGGAAGAATCAACTTAATCATTGAACAGACTAGGCCAACCATCAACATTGGTGATGAAGACAGTTCTGAGGATGAAACAATGATGACAAAATAGAAGAAACCTTAATATGAGATATCCGTAGAAGATGCAGAGAAAAGCAAATATGAGACGATGTATGATTAAATAAACCACTATGTGAATGTTATGACCCTTACTCCGATCCTCCCTCAAAAGGTCGAGAGTTTAGAGGTCAAGGAAGTCTATAGTGTTGGTTCAAAGCTGATTAAATTTTATCGTGCTTCTACCTCTACTAATCTTGAAAATCCGGTAAACTTGGATGATCATCCTAATGAATTAATGGAATTGCCTTTTGGTTACTTTTCGCCTTGTGTACAAAAGTTAATTCAACAGTGACACTTACCAAAACAAATGCCAAAAGATAAATTATAACTTTTTAAAAAATTCTGGAATGTTAAAAGTCAAACTCCCAACTTGAAAGAGGGTCTCGGATTTGGTACAGTCGGACTAATCGATGATTCATAATTTTGCATGGTTGTTACTAGTGAATCAGAAGAGGATTACCTCGATATAGAGGATGACTCTACTGATCAGCTGATAGAATATGCTCCACCATAATTTGAAGAAAAAATCAAGTCAACTGTTAGCAAATTAAAGGAAATTAACATTGAGACGGAAGAATAACCCCGACCCACATTTATAAGTTCTATATTCAACAATGAAGAATCTTTACAACTGGTCAAATTGCTAACAGAATTTAAAGATTGCTTTGCATTGAGCTATGATGAGATGTCAGGACTGTCAGCAGAGGTTGGAGTTCATAAACTTGGGGTAGATAAAGATATAACCCTAGTAAAACCAGCTCCCAGAAGAATGTGCCTCGAAATAGAGCAGCAAGTCATCGCTGAGGTTAAGAAATTAATATATGCTAACATTATAAAAGAAGAGAAATACCCTACACGGTTAGCCAATATTGTTCTTGTCAAGAAGAAAAATGAACAAATACATGTTTGTTTTGACTTCAGAGATTTGAACAAAGCGTTTCCAAAAGAATAGTTTCCACTACCAATACCAGAAATGATGGTGGATATTGCTTCAACACAGAAATTTTTCTCCTTCATGGATGGATCGTCGGGATACAACAAAATCAAGATGGCTCCTGAGGATGCAACACTTACAACCTTTAGAACACCTATTGGAATTTTCTTCTACAAAGTGATGCCGTTATGTCTAGAGAACGCTGGAGAAACATACAAACATGCAATGATAAGGATTTTTATGACCTCATTCACAAGCAAGTGGAATTCTACATGGATGATATGGTGATCAAGAGTAAACGAAAGATAGACCATCTGTACGATTTGAGGATCGTGTTCAAACGATTACAATGATATGACCTTAAAATGAATCCCTTAAAGTGTGCTTTTGATGTAACCTCTGGGAAGTTTCTAAGATTCATTGTCCGTCATCATGGAATCAAGATCGACCGAGATAAGATTAAAGCTATCTTAGAAATGCCTCCTCCTAAAATCTTGAAACAACTACGTTACTTCCAGGGGAAATTGGCATATCTAATACCCTTTATTTCTAATATCTCAGGTAGGTGTCAATTTTTCTTGACATTAATTAAAAAGGATGCCAAATTTATTTGGGAAGAGAAATGCCAGCGGGCCTTTGAGAATGTTAAACAATATTTAATGACACCTCCTATTTTAGCAGCCCCTATCCTAAGGAAACTTTTGATACTTTATACCGCGGCCTTAGACGACTCTCTTAGAGCCCTCTTAACCCATATCAATGATGAGGGTAAAGAAAATGCACTATACTAATTGAATCACCTCCTAATACCCACGAAGATAAGGTATCCACCTATCGAGAAGCATTGTCTAGCCTTGATTTTTGCCGCCCAAAAGCTTAGACATTACATTCTTTCTCATAAGATTATCGTAATTTCAAAAGTCAATCTGTTACAATATTTGATGACCCAAACAACACTCTCTGGACGTCTAGCAAGATGGTCAATGATCTTATTGCAATTTCATATAACTTTTGTTCCCCTCCGTGTTATCAAAGGAAATATTCTAGCAGACTTTCACGCTGCACACCCACTACAAGTTCGGTCCCCTCTTAATGGTGAATTACCAGATGAACATGTACTACAAATGGAATTCTCCAGCATGCAATGCTGGGAAATGTATTTCAACGGAGCTTCGTCAGCCAGAAAGAACAAAGGATCTTGCACAATTATACCAAGCAAAGTAGGAATCGGTTTGATCTTTACCACGCCAGATAAGGGTATGTTGAGGTTCTCATACCACCTGACAAAGCCGTGCACCAACAATGAAGCAGAATATGAAGCCTTAATCATCGGATTGGAATTGGCAATCTCAATGGATATAACAAACACTGTCATCTATGGAAACTCTCAGCTCGTCATCCAGCAAGTCACCGGATAATACAAATTGTTGAAACCACGGCTAGCAGAATACCATCAGTACACGATGAAGCTGCTGGAGCAGATCCCTAATGTGACTTTCTACCAAATTCTTAGGTGAGATAATGCCCATGTCGACGCTCTAGCAAAATTCGCTAAGGAGCTGGTGTGTCCCGCAGAGGATTTTCATTGAAATCACAATACAAGGAAGACAAGTTTTGTCTCGAATCGACCTCGAAACTCTACACAATCTTGGAAAAGAAGAAGAAACAATAAATGCAGTTGTTGATATCAATGAAGATTGGTGTAAGCCGTTAATAGAATATTTGCATGGAAAGCTGTCAGAGGACAAGTCTGAGGCACATCACATTACAAGAAGGGCTATGTCATATGCACTAGTTGGTGACATCCTCTATAGGAGATCATTCGACCATATATGGCTATGATGTTTAAGCAAAGCGGAAACACAAAATATTGTTAAAGAAGTACATGCCAGATTGTGTGGCGCTCACCAGTCGGGACCGAAGATAAAAATGAAACTTAAAAGACTTGAATATTATTGGCCAACAATGATATTCGATTGCATGGATACAGCCAGAAGGTGTCACCAGTGCAAAGTTCATGGGGTGGTCTTACACCAGCCTCCAAATGTGCTACACCCAATTGTCACCTCGTGGCCATTCAAGTGTTGGGGGAACGGACATAATAGTTCCGATAGACCCTCCATCTTCTGAAGGACATAGTTTTATACTTGCCGCTACAGATTACTTCTCCAAATGGGCAGAGGCAGTACCGTTACAAGAGGTTACGACACAACACTTCCTTCAATTCTTCAAAAGCCAAGTCATCTACCATTTTGGAGTACCACGAAGAATAATTTCTGACAATGGAACAACCTTTAAAAGCACAAAAATTAACGATTTTATTAAAAGACATGGGATAGATTGAAGATATTCTACAATTTACTATCCCAGAGTAAATGGTCTGGCTGAAGCCTTCAACAAGATATTGGTACATATTTTAAGGAAAATACTGGATGAAAATAAAAGAGATTGGCACAACAAGTTACTAGAAGCTTTGTGGGCTTATCGGACAATATTCAGGACTCCCACTCAGAGTACACCCTACATGCTCGTGTACGGGTCTGAGACCGTGCTACCATTAGAAATTCAAACACCGTCTCTCAGAGTCGTTGTTGCCAACCAACTTAGAATAAAAGAAAGTTCCAAACTCAAACTTGAAGAATTGGTGAGTCTGGAAGGAAAATGACTTGAAGCACAACAACACTTAGAACTTTACAAGGAAAGATTGTACAAGCTCATGACAAATTGGTCCTCCCAAGGATATTCAAAGTTGGTAACTTTGTCCTCATGCTCAAAAGACCCATTCCTGCTTGTCGCAAGATAGGTGAAAAATTCAACCCAACTTGGGAGGGAACATTTGTCGTTGAAAAGGTCTATGCAGGAGGAGCCTACCAGTTAGTAGATTTCTGGGGTGAAAGACCCATGCTACCAATCAACGGACGATACCTTAAGACATACTATGCAACTTGACATTACTTGACATCGCTTGATTTAAAATTTTGAAATTTAAATTATTCTGAAGTTATCTATTTGGCCAAATGTTTGTGATCGGGCCTAAAATTTTGTAATAAAATTAACCTCAACATAATGAAAAATTTTGAAATTGCACCTTTCATTTTTCTCTTTTAAACTTGATACTCTACTAAATTAAACAAAATAAATACATAAATAAAAAGTTTTCTCACCAACATAAACTAAAAATTTTCTTTAATAAATACTTTGTTTGGTTCTTGTTTACGCTAAGTTTCAGCTCACTGACATTTTTCCTATTGTCTGCAAAGAAATTTCAGGTCATAGGCTGATCTTCGCCTTTTAAGATGGTTGGAACCTCGCACTCAACATGGAAATGGCACCGCAGAGCGACACCAAAGACTTTGACATGGAATTTAGTCAAGTCAGCATGGATTATGATGGGTCTCTAATGGATGTTGTCAGCCGACAGGAAATGGAAGGGCTGCCCTTCCTGCTAAGTTTGACCACCAAATACAATTCATCACTGAAGGAAAAGAATGTGATGGTACAATAAGACCCGAAGGAGGGGCCCAGACGCCTACCCTCTATGTTAGCTACGCCGACTAGGGGCCTAGTCAATGCCAATAATGAGAGACTACCGGACGCTCTGCTACAAAGAACTCAACGCAGAAATTCTAGCCACCGAAAGCAAAGGGCTTTCTTTCGAGAAGAAAGAAAACGCCAGAAAGAGGTAGAGAATTTACTTATCCCTATTCCTGAAGGGAAAATTTATGATCCAGGCATGAGAGAGACCTCTTTCAGCTTGCCAGCTAAAGAAGAGGAGTTTGGGTTTGTTACCGAGTCGGAAATACCACCAGCTTCAGATGTTCTTTGCATGGGTTGCTCGACCTGCAACACCAAAATACCTGCACGAGCGTCAGCTACAAGGGCATTCATGGAATGCCCGGACTGTAATGTCCTACACCTACAAAACTATAGCACATTATCTCAAACTGTCGATTGCCCGATGAGGGAGTCATATGTTTCGCTGGGAACAAATCAATATGTCCCGTGGAGTCCTGAGCCATAGGTTCCTTTGGATGTCGAGTCACATATTTTGTTAGCACTAGAATCAACACTAGTTTGGGTCCCCGCCAACGTTGAAATGAGGGAATATCCTTGACAGTTGCCAATTCTCAGTATGATAGAGTACTATAAGATGAGAAAAGTGAACAAAAGCAATTTTGAATTCTACAAACAAGTGCAAGGGAGATTCATCAACATATTAGAAGGCTTAGAATTATACATCAGGGTCTTCTCAAAAAGTGATGAATTAAACATTCTCAGCTGCATTTTTGACCTGAGAGATAGAGGTTGAGCAGGCCTGCTTATGGAAAGAACATATTCTGAGCCAAGAAAGTGGATGCGAGAAAAGGGGAGGATTACTATCCGGTGTGGCTGCTGCTACAACTTTACCAACGATAGACAAGGAAATCCTCCTGGGATTCTCAGACACAATCAGGTGGATCCAGTACCTCCAATGATAAAGTGGATGATTAAAAGAATGATCAGATGGAGTACACTACCAGCTAACTGCATCTCTAACAGTTCCATCATCAACATATACGATGAAGGAGACTGCATACCTCCACACATTGATCATCATGACTTTTTGAGACCTTTCTGCAAGGTCTCATTCATGAACAAAAGAAACATCTTATTCAAAAAAGAAATTGATATCATTGTTCCTAGCAAATTCAGAGGAGCTGTAGAAATTTCACTGCCTGTTGGTTCAGTGCTAGTCCTTAAAGGAAATGGGGTGGACATCGCCAAACACTCTATTCCAGGGGTACGACACCGTAGGGTGTCCGTGACCTTTCAACGAATAGACAACAATAAAATTCCATATGGATTTCAACTACATCAAGAATTGGAGGAACTGCTACCATACGAGCTATGAGAGGGTTGTAACACTAAGTACATGCAAAGGGAACTCTTATCCTGGAGAGCGGCTTAGAAGGTTTGCTCGATCAGGAGCTTGTCACACCAGGAACATACATTTAGAGGGTTCATTTTCATTTTACTACACTACATTACAACATATATGATATGTATTAGACATGCTCAGCTTATGATATACACTTGGCATGGAACATTTGTGGATGTACTTTGATGCAGTTAGCATATTGTACTTTTTGAGGCTATAGCCTACATTCAATATGTAACATTTATTGGAACAAATTAATGAAGTTTCTTTCAAAAATTTGTCTTTTTGTCAATTGCCTTTGTGTGCGATGGATAAAAGCCACGGACCATGCGTTGGTTCAAGAGTGTAAAGAACAAATAACAAAATGATAAAACAAAAAAAAAGTTGACGATAATAAAATTTAAATAAAAAAATAACAAATAAGCAAACAACAAAATAACTCTCTTTTGAAAAATTAACCAACTAAAATTAAATTTTTGAAAACATATTTTGATAGTTAAATGTGAATAAAAACAACAAGAAAAGAAAATAAATCTGTTGAGTTTATTCTCTCAATTTTGATGTCTCTTACTCTTTGCTCACATAGCACGACTATCTTTGTCTGCACTAAATCTATTCACATTCTCGCAGAATTTCACGTTCTACACAAAACCTCACAAAATTTTACACATTTTCCTCACCAATGTCAATCTTTTCACATAATACATGTTTATGGGTTCAACACCACAAACTCTTTATAAACTTCAATTCTCATTTTAGAATCAGTCATTAACCTCTAATTGACTTCTTTTCGAGGTCAGTCCTTAACTTCCAACTCTCTTTCGAGATTGATCCTTAACTTTCAATTCTCATTTTTGAATTAGTCCTTAACTTCTGATTCACTCTTTTTGAGGTCGGTCCTTAACTTCAAACTCTCTTTTGAGATTGATCATTAACTTTGAATTCTCATTTTTGAATCAGTCCTTAACTTATGATTCACTCTTTTTGAGGTCAATCCTTAACTTCCGACTCTCTTTTGATTTCGATCATTAATTTTCAATTCTCATTTTTTAATCAGTCCTTAACTTCTGATTCACTCTTTTCGAGGTCGGTCCTTAACTTCCAACTCTCTTTTGAGATTAATCATTAACTTTCAATTCTCTTTTTTGAATCAGTCCTTAACTTCTGATTCACTTCTTTTCGAGGTCGGTCCTTAACTTTCATCTTTCTTTTGAGATTGATCCTTAACTTTCAATTCTCATTTTCGAATTAGTTCTAACTTTTGATACACTTCTTTTTGAGGTTTGTCCTTAACTTCCAACTCTCTTTTGAGATTAATCCTTAACTTTCAATTTTCATTTTTGAATCAGTCCTTAACTTCTGATTCACTCTTTTTGAGGTCAGTCATTAACTTCCAACTCTCTCTTTTGACAATGATCATTAACTTTCAATTCTCATTTTAGAATAAGTCATTAATTTCTGGTTCACTTCTTTTCGAGGTCGGTCCTTAACTTTTGACTCTCTTTTGAGATTGATCATTAACTTTAAATTCTCATTTTTGAATCAG
This sequence comes from Phalaenopsis hybrid cultivar, assembly GCA_002079205.1. Lineage (NCBI taxonomy): Eukaryota > Viridiplantae > Streptophyta > Magnoliopsida > Asparagales > Orchidaceae > Phalaenopsis > Phalaenopsis hybrid cultivar. Next base: position 409,350 of record JXCR01121151.1, read on the forward strand.
TCCTTAACTTCTGATTCACTTTTTTTTAGGTCGATACTTAACTTGTGATCCTCTCTTGAAATTGATCCTTAACGTTCAATTCTCATATTAGAATCAGTCCTCAACTTTTGATTCGCTCTTTTTGAGGTCGGTCCTTAACTTCTGACTCTCTCTTTTGAGATTGATCCTTAACTTTCAATTCTCATTTTGGAGTCAGTCTTTAACTTCTGATTCACTTCTTCTCGAGGTAGGTCCTTAACTTCCGACTCTCTTTTGAGATTGATCCTAAACTTTCAATTCTCATTTTCGATTAAGTCCTTAACTTCTGATTCACTCTTTTTTAAGTAGGTCCTTAACTTTCAACTCTCTCTTTTGAGATTGATCATTAACTTTTAATTCTCATTTTGAAATCAGTCATTAACTTTTGATTCACTTTTGTTCGAGGTCAATCCATAACTTTCGACTCTCTTTTGAGATTGATCCTTAACTTTCAATTCTCATTTTCAAATTAGTCTTTAACTTATGATTCACTCTTTTTGAGGTCGGTCCTTAACTTTTGACCCCCTCTTGAGATACAACATTAATTTTCAATTCTCATTTTAGAATCAGTCCTTAATTTTTAATTCACTTCCTTTTGAGATCGGTCCTTAACTTCTGACACTCTCTTAAGAGTGATCCTTAACTTTCAATTCTCATTTTAGAATCAGTCCTTAACTTCTGACTCCTCTCTTCTTTCGAGGTCGATCCCTAACTTCCGACCCTTTTTTGAAATTAATACCTAAACTTCAATTTCTACCTCGGAGTCAGTACTTACATATTGATTCCCATCTTCTATGAACACCTAAAATCTGATAACACAAAAAAACTCTCCAATCCTTAGCGAGAGTTCCTGCCTCTTGACTTTGATCAAATATCCATCTACTAATTCCCCAGCAGAAATAAATAGCACACACAATTTCACACCTCCTTCTACGTCTGTTGATTTAGGAGTCTGAGTTCGTTTTGTTGATCTTGTCGGTCAATGCCAATACGGGAAGTGTGCTTGCCCAGCACACCACACCTATTGGGGGTCCATTTGTTGACCTCTCTTATGGTTGAGATCTAGTTATTCCTCTTTAATAGCCTAGGGTCTAGCCATAGAACTTTCTTGTTGACTATTCCTAGGAAACTAAAAAAGGAACCCTCTACATTAGATACTCTAAACTCTTTCTTGCTCAACTTGAAGTTCCACATCTTGGTCCTAACCTCTAGCACTTAGTAAGTAGGGTCAATATGGGGGAGCTCAAGGTGAGTTCCCATAGCACTGCTTGCCCTTAGGGTTGACTCTGGTGTTGGTCTAGGGCTGAGGCACTTACTTGCACTCACCTCACTCACAATCACTCACAAATATAAACCTAAAAGTTCTGGACTTTGATCCTTTAATCCTTTGGGCGACACATGTAGATGGTCCCATAAACCCTCTAGCCCTAGGCTAGGGTTTAGCTAAGACCAGTACATAGAGGACCCAAATGGAGTTTCCATTAGTCCATAGCTTATTTATGGTGGTTGGCACCCCAATTCTACCAAAAATACACAACTTGACATTTTTGCCCCTAAACTCCCACAAATTACCTGAGTACCCTTGAAACCCTAAATTTGGCCAAAATTCTCACATTTACCCAAAATACTCAAATTTATTCAAAAATCATTTCAAATCATTTGAAAAGATCGAAATTACCCAAAATCACAAAAAAAAAATTACCAAATTACCAAATTACCAAAATGCCCCTCCTTAGCCCAAAATTTCAAAAATTCCAAAAAATCCCAAAAATTTTCAAAACTTTCAAAATATTCCCAATTTCATTTTTGTCAACTACCACATGACTCAATTTGACAATTTTAACCAGAACTCCCAAATTGCCTTTAAAGGATCAATTTCCGTAAATTCACTTCAAATGTCCAACAATTTGGTCCCAATTTCCCCCAATTTCAATTCTAAACTCCAATTCACCTTCTATATGACCAATAAAAACCAAATACAAGCTCATTTGGCCCATGTTTTGAGCCAAATTTTGATTTAAGTCAAACCCCAACTTTGCCCTATGACTTGGTTCCACCAAATTGAACCCCATGTCCTACTCCATTGGTCTCAATTTGAATCCTAAACTCTTCATAACACTCCTAAAAATCAAACTTGACCTTAAATTAGCCTTGCTGAAGCCTCAATTTCATTTAATTTCAACTCAAATCCAAAAAATCGCCAAATTTGCCCTAAATTGGCCTTGTCTCAAAATTCCACCAAATTGATTGCGTTAGCCCAAAAATTTCCACTCCATTCCTTCATGAAAAACCTTCATAACATCTTCCTTGATCGTTTGGACCATTTATTTGAGCCAAATTCCAATCCTAGCTTAACCTAAGCCCAAGTCTAGTCCAACATGCCCAAATTGACCAAAATCTCAAAATCCTTGAAATTGAGCTTCTAAATGAATTCAAAATTACTTCAATCCTTCACTAAAAATGTTCATCACAATCATCTACACAATTTTGATCAATAAATTAGGCTAAAATTCATCGATAGCCTAACCCAAACCTAAGCTTTGGTGATTTGGACCCATATTGGACCCATGCACCAAAATTGGCCTAGCCGCCTTAAAACCACCAACTTTATGACTCCACATCCACCAAACTCCTCTTAGGGACCATGCTAAACAATGAAAAAATTTACCATAGCATGTTATGGACCAATGGATCCCCAGATTAAGGGATTTTAATCCATTTTTGGACCGAACTTTTAAAATCTCCCTCATCATCACTAACCCTTGGGGGTAAATCATAATTAAGCCTCTCACTGACTCGCCTGACCTCCTGGCCACCTCCCTTGGCCCTGTCGACCGGCCTAGTGGCTGGAAAACACCAAAATTGTGAGCCACCCCAAAAATTTTAAATCCAATTCAAATCTAGAGGCCAACTCACCCTAATTAACCTTTAGAGCTTCTTTGCCCTCCACCTAAGCTTCTCATTGCACCCAAATGGAGGCCATGACAGCCATCTTAAGCTAATTTTTTTCAACCTCACCTCCATGGACAATGAAGGAGAGCTGAAATTTTCTTTAAGGAAACTTTCCAAACTGTCCTCAAAGACTCCCTAAGACCTCCTCAGTTCAAGCCAACCATTTTCCCCACTGAGCTTCATTGTGGAAGCTCAATTTAAGCTTAATTTTTTTCCAAAAAATAAGACAGATCTCTCCACATCTCCACAGTGAATCAAAATTCAATTAACTATGCTCACACCTTCCTCACAGTGAAAGAAGTTGACTCCCCACAAAAGTCTCCTCTGAAATAGCCACTAACCAAGCTCTAGACCAACACCTGAAATCGAGCTTGGTCGAATTCATACCTAGACCATTCACTAGGGCACAAGGCTTCATCTTGAGGTTCATTAGGACCAATCAAAGCTACTATAACCATCTAATTGAGGCCTCCCCTCTTAGACAAAGGTATTGATCTCCAACCCTAATCCGAGCCTATTTTCACTCTCAATATGTATTTACTGTATTTCATATCGTATAATCCATATAAATAGGTTCTTCTTGAGTAGATGAAGCTCTAGGACCAAACCCCATGAGATTTGGTTAATTCTAGAGGGAGACTTATAGGTTTAAGGGTGGACGGTTCTCGGGTTAACCTATTTGGGGACGATGACGGGAAGCTGTCCGATCATGCATTTTTCTCAAAAATAGACGAGATGAAGCCGGACAGCGCTTCGGTTCATAAAGCACGGGTCGAGTCAGTGGCTATATGGATGGCGATGTCCAACTAGAGCGTGTCACGCGTGTTTTCAGAGCTGCCTAGGATCTAATTAGTGTCGCGCGTTTAAGTAGATAAATAAGGTATGTTCTGATTTATTTAAATGTCTGATTTTTAAAAATCCATATCTTGGTGTAGAAAAATCACAAAATAAAATAAAAATACGCTCTTGCTCAGTGAATAGAGGAGAACAATGTGGAAATAATTTTAAGTTTGTGATGCATATTTTATTTTTAATTAATGAAACATTGTTTTGAGTCTTTTGATTCTCCATGCATGTATAAATTTCACCATGGCTTGAAATTTTGGCATGTTGTTGCCTCTATCTTAGGTAACATCATCTGATTTTTCCAAAGTCAAAGGAGATCGCTAGACATAGATCCATATTTTTCAAGTTTATGTCTATTATTTGCATAAATTAATCATGATAATTATCATGTTACTTAGAAAATTCCAACATAATTTTGGAAGCTTTATTATGGCCAGAGAAACATTCAGAAAATGTTTGATGATCTAAGTCATTGAGAATGCACCTAATTTTTACAAACCCTAAAATGTAAAGAAAATTAATTTTGAGAAACACAAACATCTAAATGATTGGATTTTAATCTCCACTATAATTTGAAGTTCAGAAAACTCCCCATAAAAATTTAAAAATATTTGAAGCTCATTTGATAACTCAAAAATGATTTTCTAAGTTAAATGTCATTTTTAACACTAAAATAATTTTTAACAATTAAAATATAACTTAGAAAAATTATAAAAATAGGTTTTGAGAGTTCTCTGTGATCAGAGGAATTTTCTATAAATAAATTTGTAATTAAAATAAAATTTCCATTTTTTAAGTCTTACTTTAATATTTAAATAATTAAAAATGATAAAATCACAAAAATATTAAAATTCATAGAAATGTTCTAAATAATTTTTTAAGCACTTCGGAATAATTTGAATATTTTTCCTGATTTTCTAAGTGAAGATATTAAATTTGAAGGTTAAAATAATTTTTTAAAGGCTGAAAATCAATTTTCACTAAAATAATTCTAACAGTTCAAATAAAAATTAGAAAAATGTGAAATTTATTTATCTAGGTTCCTTAACTTTAGAGAGGTTTAATAAAAGTATAAAACTCAATTTTCCACTATTAAAATAATTTATAATTAAAAAATGGCCCACAAATTGAAATAATTCTAATAATTCTATAAATATGAAATAAATTGAAATTTGGCCTAAGTGTTTCTCAGGTCTAAGTCTACTTCCAGTAAAAATATCAAGTGAATAGGCTTTGCCTTGGTCAAGTTATGGAATTTTTTTTGAAAAATACTACTTTTGCATATAAATAAATATATAAATTAAATTAAAATTTGAAAAAACACATTTTCTCCTATGATGTCTTAATTGCCCCATGAGTGAGGTGGGATACAAATTCCAAAGTCATTTGAATTAAATTTGATGAATTATGAAGTATTAGAGCCTTAGGGGCAAAGATGTAATTTTGAAAATTTAGCCTTAATTAACATTTAGACATAATTCAAGAAAGGAAAATGGGCAACCATTGATCTTAATCAACATATTTTGATGATTCAAAAACAAGGGATTAATTAGTAGAAACCAATCTCACTTCTTTCAATTAAAGGATAAATTTATAATTTCCCTAAATTAATAAAATTTGGAAGTCTAGTCAATTAAATGATCCTAGACTTAGGGGTATGATTTTGGGTGTTGATAACTCAATAATTTAACATCCTTATTTGATGCTCAAATGAATTTCAAAAATGAATCATCCCCACTTAAGATCAACCTTTTTAAAAAATAACTAAGACATCCATCCAAAATATTAAGGGCTTAGTAGTGACTTAGGTTAAATCAAATTTGGTTAAATGAGGATTGAAAAGTGAACATAAAATCTGAACATCTTTAAAAACCCTACAACCTTGGATTAAAAATTGGTCAAGTGTCTTAATAGCATTAACTTGCCCCTTAAGGGTCTTCACCCACATAATCTTCAAATTAAATTATAAATGATAATTACCCCACTCATAGGGATAATTGAGACATCAATGTTCATTTAGCATTAAAGGTATTTACAGGATGGGTTATTAAGCAACATAATAAGTTTAAGAAAGAGCTCGAGACTTTTTACCAGATAGTGAGAGGGAAGCATGGACCTGCTTCTTTCTCCAGATCTGTTGGATACCTCTGAGGTCTACTAAACTTAATATGTTTTGCTTAACAAAAATCATCCTTAATTAATCAAATACGGACCCACCAAGATATGACCTAGGATTTGGTAGATCACAAGAACTTTATTTTTCTCACCGCATATAAAATGCCCATACATGCATTTTTGAGTTTCAGGTGGTGGAACGAGAAGACTCGTCAGGTACATTTTTTATTGTTTACAGTATCGTCTTTCTTGTACTTTCGTACGGTACTTTTTATGCTTACAAAACTTGCATGCTAAACAACAATGTCACCCTGCATGAAAACCAAAACTATTAGGATAGCCATGAAACCAAAACCCAAAACCAAAATTAAAATCACCTCCACGACATTCAAAATATAAAACAACTTAAAATTTAATCACAAACATCACAAAAACTACAACTAAATTAAGACGTCTCTATCGGATGATCGGGAATCCCTTAGAGGAGGTAACCTAAGGTTGCTAACGAGGCTTCCCACGGTCTAAATGAAATTATGGAACTCATTAAGTTGAGCATAGAAAATTCATTTGGACTAAGTAAATATAATAGAAAATAGTAGTACCGAAATGAGGGAATCATGGGATCCTAACCGGTGTTGCTCTAATCAAGTTTAACATCCCCCATAACATTTAAAGAACTTCAACCATAGGATCGTTTGATTTGACATCATAACTTGACACCCTAGAAAACTTAACATCACGACGACAAGGAGCTTGGAGCTAGTATGGTGGGCAGCACGGCCATCTTCAATAGCAAAACATGTCTTCCCAAGCTAAACCATTCCTTCCTTAGAATTAAACAACTAATCCATAGTACTTCGAGGTAGTTTGCTTGTGCAACATAAATCCTCACCTCATCTTTAGGCGTTTGTACAACTCTGTTGTACAATCTAAGCCCTAACTCGTCTTAGAATTTTGAGATTGTCGTCTGTCACGACCTAAATCTTCACAACTTCTAGGTTATTTGTGTGATCGTTTACATAAATATAAGCCCTAATTAAATAAAATTGGTAGGATGAAACACCTAAATATTTCTCCTCAAAATTGAAGCCAAATTAAAGGATAGACTTGGAAGTCACCGAGGTTCTCCTCTAGATCTATGCATCCCCCAGTTCTTCCTCCTTTAGATTATATGATCAATGTTACAATTGAGCCAATCCCTTTTCACACCTCTTCATCCAATCTCGTTTAAAAGTCCAATCCCTTTGACCTCTTTGAAGATAATATTTCTTGATTTTTATCAAGAGTTTTCTTAGGTGACTTCGATCATTTAATATGTAATAAAATATAGGGGCTTGCCCTGATAAGAAGCTTATCCGAATCTAACTTAATATAAACCCTATTTAATTCTTCATATTAAATAGGGGAAATTGTTAGCAAACAAAATGTTTCCATAGACCAAACGGACGTCATATATTTCTCAGTTTATTTGATCAAGCCTCATCCTTAAGTGTTGTGTTTTTCCTTCGAGATAGATACAAGGTTTGAGGTACAACACTCTTTCATTTAAACTATGAACAATATGGGGTCAGTTTGATTTTATATTTTTTTAAACTTAAATCTATACAAAAATTAAAATGTCCTTTCAAAGAGAGCGACGGGATTTTGATTCTGGTGACCGACAGCTTCTTACGAGCAAATCCTCCAACCAAAAATAGTGCCGACAGACTTTAGTTGCTTTCCGAGCTTTTTGACTACGGTTGTTTCTCTGTGATTGAGTCAACAATGCAGACTTTGAACTCAAACCAAGTTAAAACACTGACGGTAAGTTAGTGAACCCCTCAGTTTCATCTTCTACGATCATAATCTCATTTCCTTTAGCATAACAACGGACAACAGACTTGACAGGTGTCAGGGGAGTAGCAGTTTTTGCCCTTTTGCAAGAAGGGAAATCCTTAGGACAGTTCAGGTCAAATTCAGTAGAGGGCTTCTGAAGGAGTGATGAATTTCATTAAGATGAACGGGGCCCTTCCGAGTACGACTTCAAGTTTGTCAAATCCGGTTCCAAACTGGATGGTGGGGGCAACATTGCGAGCGTTGCGACTGTTTGGCAAATTGCAGGAAAAGGTGAGAGTTAGGAACGCCATTGCGGCAGCTTCAAAAAGAAAGCTTTGGGGTTAGTTATTTGGTCAATACCTTGTAATTCTAGTGTGAACACTAAAAATTAAAAAAGGCGATCCGTGGACTGAGTAAATTTTATTTTATTTTTAATTTGTAAGGGTTTTAAATTGAGTAAAATTAGTTTGAAAGTAGAAAGATTTACTTAATCAAATAAAAAAATATTAAATAGCAAGCATAACTCGACACAATTCGATTTAATTTACAATAGAGCAAATCAGGCTCGAAGGGAAAAGTGAAGTTTAGGACCTAGTACGGGACAAATTTTACGACACACAATACCCAAGAAGAATTAGTCTACCAACACACCTATTGGGGTCCAACCCCACACAAAGATTAAAAAGTCCTTAATTACCTCCTGAACCTCCCTGTTCAATGGTGATTGAACAGACGGTCCTGAAGTCCAAAGGAGTTGACCGTACTTCCCCAAGAAAGAAATGGGTGAAACGTGCCAACGGACCAAGTGTAATTTGGTCTATAAGAAATATTAATATATTATTGATGTATGAAGATAATATTCCCAGATTAATATGGAGAAAGAAGCAAATCCCCAGCAGAGTCGCCAGAAGTTGTCGGCACTAAAAAGTTAGGAGTTGTTAAGTTGTCGGCTACTATGATAGATATCCTAACACCCATTTTAATTTAATTTAATACATATATAATTTAGAAAAAAATGTATTTTAAATTTTTTATAATACGAGACTGAACCGATCTCATATCCCAAGTAGTTTAAGTAAATGAGCCTAATATCGCAAGTAGTGCATCTATCCCAAGGGATAGTTACATTAATTACTGGTGAATGCTCAAATAAATAAACTAAATATTATAAGAAATTTGCTTAAGTCTGTGAAACCATTTCATGTTGAACAAAAAATTCTTTTATTTATTATGAAGAATTAATTGGGGTTTATTTTAAGCTGGGTTTGGGAATGCTTCCTATAAGGGCAAGTCCCTATGGTTAATTACATCCTAGATAACCGAAGTCATTTAAGAAAACTCTCGATAAAAATCAGGGGATGTTATCTTCGAAGAGGTCAAAGGATTAAGACTTTTTAACAAAATTGGACAAAGAGGTGTGAAAGGGGAATGGTTCAAATTTGGAAAATTTTATTTTAGAATCCAAAGAAAGAAAGACTAGGGGATGTCATTAATCCTGAGGAGAACCTCGGTGACTTTCCAAGTTGTCCTACTGTTTGGCTTCAATTTTGGGGATTAGAATTTTTGAATGTTTCATCCTGCCAATTTTATCAATTAAGACTTATATCCTTGTGAAACTAACACAAATAGCCTGAAATATATGAGGATTTAGTTCATGACAAACGACAACCTCAAAATCCTAAATCAGGTTAGGGCTTAAATTGCATAGCAGAGCTATACAAAAGCCTAAAGATAAGTTAAGCATTTATGTTGCATAAGAAAACCATTTCAAAATCTAATGGATTGTTATTTAATTCTAGGGAATGGTTTAGCTGGTGTAGACATGTTTTGTTGTTGAAGATGATCGTACTTCCCATGATGCCAGCTCCAAACTCCTCATCATGGCAATTTCAAGTTTTCTAATGTATCAAGTTAAGATGTCAAATCATATGTCCCTATGGTTATGGTCATTTAAGTATTATGGGGCATATTAATGTTGATTAGAGCAACACCAGATAGAATCTTACAGTTCCCTCATTCCGGCACCACTATTTTCTATCGAATTCACTTAGTCTTAATGAATTTACTAAACTCAACTTAATGAGTTCCATTCCTTCATTTAGACAGTGGGAAATCTCGTTAGCAACCGTAGGTTACCTCCTCTGAGGGATTCTTGATCATCCTATAGAGACGTCTTAATTTAGTTGTAATTATTCTTTTGTGATGTTTGCGATTAACTTTTGAGTTGTCTTATATTTTGAAAATTGTAGAGGTGAATTTTATCTTGGTTGATTTTAATTTTGGTTTTGGTTTTGGTTTCAGTTTTGTGGCTATCCTAAAGGTTTTATTTTTCATGCAAGGTGGCATGGGTGTTTAGCATGTACGTTTATAAGCATAAAAGTACAATGTATGAAAGCACGAGAAAAGAAAGCACTGTAAACAATAAAAGTGTACCTGGCGAGTCTTCTCGTTCTTCCACCTGAAACTTCAGTACTTGCTGACTAAAGGAAAATATGTTGAGATTTCCATACCTATTTTATACTATTTTTTATTATATTGCACTTTAAAGATAGGTATTTTTGATGTTTTGTTGCAGGAATGATGAATCAGGGTCATTGGAGCAAAAAGATGTAAAAATGAGCAAATTTGGAGCGAAAAGGACCAAAATGTGAAGAAATGAACTAGGGCACCGACGGTGAGCCCAACGGCGCCGACGGCGAGATTTTCCCGAAACTCTAGAATTAATTCACTTAGAAGGCCCGCCGACGGAGCCCTCGAGGCCACCGACAGCGAGATCAGCGGTTATGCCCAACCAGGCTTTAGATGAAGATGAATTTTGGAGGGGTGCTTAGGCAACTCTTGGGAAAGCTCATCCACAACTTTAAAAGAAGATTTTGGCTGAAAATGGAAGAGTGCCTGGAGGTCCTAGAGGTTAGAAAAGTTCGATTAGTGTGTAGAGAGTTTACTAGAGTGTCTAAATTTGAGGAATTATTCGAGAGATTGTAAGAGTGGAGGGAAAGTGAGAGATTTCTTCCTCCTGACCGCTTCGAAGAGGAATTCTGTGTGATGTAAAGAAAGGAAGAGATTCAAAGGAACTTCAAGCAGTTTTCTTGGAGAGAAATTAGAGAGAAGTTTATTTACTTGTTGTAGTTTGTATGACTTTGATTTTATATATGAATTCCGAGTTTTGTTGTGGCCCATGAGATCTGAGTAATTTTCTCTGTCTTTCTCTTGTCTTGAGCTGTGAAATGGTGATTCCATGAGATCTGAGTAGTTTTCTCCGTCTTTCTCCTTGTCTCAAGATTTGTGAAATGGTGATTGTCTTTCTCCTTGTCTTGAGATTTGTGAAATAGTGACTTGTTGTAGTTTGTATGACTTTGATTTTATATATGAATTCCGAGTTTTGTTGTGTTTTCCCCAAGATCTGAGTAGTTTTCTCTGTCTTTCTCCTTGTCTCCGAGTTTTGTTGTATTTTTCCCATGAGTTCTGAGTAGTTTTCTCTGTCTTTCTCCTTGTCTCGAGATTTGTGAAATGTTTTTAAATTGGTGAAGCCATGAAAATGTTTAAGAAATTGTGATGATCTTTTCACTTCGATCTTCCCATGAGATCTGAGTAGTTTTCTCTGTCTTTCTCCTTGTCTTGAGATTTGTGAAATAGTGGATAAGATCTGAGTAGTTTTCTTTGCCTTTCTCCTTGTCTTGAGATTTGTGAAATGGTGATTTGAATTGGTGAAGCCAAGAAAATGTTATTGTCTTAAGATTTGTGAAATGGTGATTTGAATTGGTTGAGCCATAAAAATGTTAAAGAAGTTGTGATGACTTTTTACTTTGATCTTAATTTACTTTCAATCTGGCCAATTGATTTGTTAAAATATGTTGAGATTTACAACTAAAGTGAAGATTACATCCAAGATTAAAATAAATAGGGAAATAATATTATCGGGCGTAGATTGGAGATTTTAGAGTGACAGACTAAAATCCTCAATTCGGTCCTATCGTTTAAGTTTTGAATTGTAGATGTTAGCCCTCATAAGAGGGGAACTTGGGAGCTCCAAAGTGAAAGCCGATATCCTCCCAGCCTAGCCACTGATTCAGTAAACAAGCGTATGATTAGTCAATGTTCTTTATGCTCTTATTTGGCACAATACAAATTGAACTGATTCACTTTATCCATTCACTATAATTTCTTGACAAGCTTTCTTATATATCGAATATCACAATTACACCCTATTTTCTATCATTAGTTACTTATTAGTTATTAAAATTATCTATGAAGGATGCTTTCTTATATATTGAATATCACAATTAAACCCTACTTTATATCATTAGATATTTAGCACAATATAATTTGAACTAATTCATTTTATCCATTCACTATAATTTGGTAAAGAATAGGTATGCTCCTATTTGACACAATCTAAATTGAACTAATTCACTTTATCCATGCAATATAATTTGAACTAATTCACTTTATCCATTCACTATAATTTCTTGACAAGGAGAAGGATTCTTTCTTATATATTGAATATCACAAATTAAACCCTACTTTCTATCTTTAGTTTTTTATTAGTTTTTTCTTATATATATCGAATATCACATTAAAAACCTCATTAGAATAATTAGTTATTTAAGAGTTATTAAGAAAATTACATATTTATTTCAATTGCTTATTAGTGACAGATAAGCAAATTGAATTTCGTTGTTGCGATTAAAGTATTTTTTTTCTAAAATCTTAGTTCGTAGTTCTAATATTACTCCCTATGAGATCAATATCTAGGACTTCATTAGAGCCCTATATTACTTGAGCGATACGTATACTTGCGTTGATAAGTGTGACTTTATAATTATTGAAAATTTATTACATAAATCTTTATCGAATCTATAATTGTTATTAAGTTTTGGTACAGTTACTGAGGAATTAAATCTTTTAGCAGCAATATTAATTACTTATGTTTTTAAGCATATATAAAGTCGCGGTCAAGTTTTTGGCGCCGTTGCCGGGGAGTGAGTAACAAAAAATCACAATTAGAGTAACGGACAAATTAGGATTATTAGAAAATTTTTACTTGAAATTGCAACTTATTTTTATATTTTAGTTAACTTATTTTCATATTTTAGAAAATCTTATACCCTACGATTCAGAATTAGAACACACTGTTAGAAAAATTAGAAGACTGAGGAGAGAACCTAAAAATTCTGATACAATGTAAAACAACATGAACAATCAAGGATTAGAAAATGAACACCAACCTAGACCCTTACGAGATTATGCAAATCCTANCATAATTGGAGATTTTAGAGTGACAGACTAAAATCTTCAATTCGGTTCTATCGTTTGGGTGCTGAAGTGTAAATGTTAGCCCTCAAGCGAGGGGAACGTGGGAGCTCCGAAGTGAGAGCTGGTATCCTTCCAGTCTAGCCGCAGATTCAGTAACCAAGCATAGGATTAGTCAATGTTCCTTATGTCTGGTCCAAAGGATAAAGAATATGTATGCTCATATTTGGTACAATACAATTTGAACTGATTCAATTTATCCATTCACTTAAATTTCTTGACAAGGAGAATGATGTTTTTTTATATATTGAATTTCACATTGGAAACTTTATTAGTAGAGTTAGTTGATTGAGAGTTTATTAAAATTACATTTTTATTTTAATTTCCTATTAGTGACAAATATGCGAATTAAAGTTGTTATGATTAAGTATTGATTTTCTAAATCTTAAGTTTGTAGCCTCTAATATTACTTCCTGTGGGATCGATATCCAGGACTCCATTAGAGCCCTGTATTACTTGAGTGATACGTATACTTGCGTTGATAAGTAAGACTTTGCAATTATTGAATATTTTATACATATCTTTATCGAATCTATAACTGTTGTCAAGTTTTTGGCGCCATTGCCAGGGATTTAAATCTTCTAGCAGTAGTATCAAATTCTTTTATTTTTGAGCATATATAAAGTCGTTGTCGTAATATCATCGAAAATGAGTATAAAAGATGGGTCTAAAAATGCATATATTCTTGGTATATCGTGTGCTACATTAGCTTGCTGTTAATTGTGTGTTAGTTTTCTTGTGCTGATTTGCATAATTGTGTTTGTGTGTGATATTGTACTGTCATTTGAAAGTTTAATGAAAGTTATGTTTGTGTAAGCCCCTATGTTAGAATGTTGGAATTAATTATGAATTGAAAAATGGAAAATAGAAGATGTTGGGGACATAATAGACATGAGGTATGATGTTAAATTAATGAGAAATTTTGGCTGAATGGCTTAGTCTTACTGTGTTACAATTAAAACCCAAGGAAAGAAAAATTTTAGTTCTGGCGGCTAGGCGCCAGAACTAGCCAGACCACCCGCATAACATGGCGCCTAGACGCAAAAACCTGGGCCTAGGCGCTGATTCACCAGAACCTGCCGCAAATCAAATTATTCACAATTTAAACTAAACCCACTCCATTTTTAACGCCCAAGCTCCTCCTTCTTTCTAGTTTTCGTGAAAACCAATCCTAGGGTGCTTCATAGAGCTCAAATCTTCAAGTTTCTTGGCTCAAAAACACCAGATTTTATCTTCTCAAGGTGGTTAGATCTACATTTTAACATAGTTATTTTGCAATTTCATCATGAATTTTTTGTGCATTGAGTATAAACCAAAAATATGAAAAAAAATAATTTGATTTAGTGGTGAAAAATCCATGGATATAAGCTTTGTTAGCTTGAAAAAGCTTGTAGGAAGCCTATTTTCTTGATTTTAATATTTGTTGGAATTTTTCTTCAGAATTATTTTAGATGGCTCCTAAAATGAAGAGAGCAAGAAAAAAAGAATCCTATGACAGTGCCAAATTTGTCAGTGTAAATGCACAAATTTGCTATAAAGAATTTGCTTCTTTGAGAAAGTTTATTGCAGAGCGAGATTTTTATCGACCTGGTGGAGCTATAGAGAATATTATTGTGGCGCATCAATGGGAGAGTTTTTGATACTTTACTGTTGTTTCCGTCATCATTGTGGTTAAAAAATTTTATGCAAATTTACCTGAAGCAGATGATGATGAAGTGTTTGTTCGATGAAGAGGATTAGAGCTTACTGTTGAGAGGATTAAAGTGATATATGGTCTGCCACTTAAGATTGATTATTTGTATTCAGAGTTCATTCTATCTGAGGAAGAGTTAGATCAGATTGTGGCGTATTTGACTGATGGTCGTAAAGCCTAGAAGATTCAAAATGATCAAAAGTTAAAATTTTCTTCTCCCAAGCTCAATGCCACTTCTAAGGCATGACATCATTGTATTTATGCTTGCCTCCTTACTTTGAATCACCTAAGTGAAGTGATTAGAGAAAGAGCTATTTTAAATTACTGCATGCAAGAAAGAAAACCTATAGCTGTGGGTGCTCTTATTTATGATGCTATTATTTCATCTGCAAGAGCTAGTATGACTTCAGGTCTTGGATTTTCATCTTTGATATTTACTCTTTGCAAAGACTCTAGAGTTAAGTTTGAACATTGGGAAGAGTAGTTGAAGCCACTTAAGCCAACTAGGAAGGCTAATGTTGATATATATGGACGACCTAGAGATAGAGTTCAAGGTGCACCTTCTGCTTCTACTTCTAAGCTTTATACTTCTAGACCTTCTACTTCTACTGCTACTGAGCCTCCATCTAGATTTTGGAATGTGTTGAGTGAAAGAAATTTGGAACACTAGAATGGTATGTTCTTGATGCAGTGTCTAATGGAGGATATGGAAAAAAAGTTTCATCATATGACAAATATTTGAAATACTGAGCCTCCAATATGATGCTGATTCTGATGAGGCAATGGTGAAATTCATGAAGTGAGACCATATAGTTGAATTTCCTACATGCCCTTGATTTACACCTTTTTAGAGTCTTAGATCTATGGATGAAGATATTTATTTTGATTTTGTTGATGATGATGAGGAGGAAGAGGATTAGATTTGTTTCCTATTTGGTAGTAGTTATGATTTCTAGATGTTTCTCATGTTGGACTTTTTATGTATTTTTTGATGCTCTATACTTTTATTTTCACTGCTACTTTTGTTACTCTTTTGCTTAGAACTAGTTAGGTGTTAAAGTAGTTCTTTTACATTGCAAATTTTTAAGATATATCTGTTTTTAATTGTCTACTACTCTGCACTTACTTTTATTAACTGTACTTGTACTGTTCTCCTACTAAGAAGTTTTAAAATTTTCTCTTTTTTCATGCTTATTATAAACTTAACTGTCTAAAATAATTTAAAATTTAAGTTTAAGGGAAGGGAGAAAATTTTTAAAACTAAATCTTATTTGTCCTAAGTAAAATATATTTTCAAAAATTATTTTAAAAAAACCTGTGGTATGTTGAGATAGCTTGGAATAACTATATTTTTGAATTTATAAATAATTTAGTAAATTTAAGTAATTTTTTTTAATAATAAAACTAATTCTGGATTTGAGATATATAGTATAAAAGTATAAAATTTTGTTTTTCCTATTTAAAATAAAAAAAATTGTATTTTTCAGAATGTTAAAGAAGTTTGATTTTTATTTGAAAAGAAAGAATTGAGACTTTATAAAAAATCTTTTTCAAGTCTAATATAAGAAAATGTGAAATAGTTTTAACTTTAAAAGGAGGATGGTGGGGTTCAAAATCATTAAAGACTATCCAGATATAGTAATCCTCACATGACAGAAAAAGAGAAAAAAAGGATTGAAAACATTCTTGAAAGAAAAAAAAATAAAATAAAATAAAATAAATAAATGTGAAAAGAAGCTTGAGGAGATGTCTAATAAAAAATCGGCTTCACTTAAATCATCTTAAGGAAATGAACTTAAATACATTTCTAAGCTTATTTATGAAGTATTAACATCCTTACTAGTAAAGTTCTCATGATATTCTTTTTCATATAATTTTTCCAAGTCTCTTTAATATGAAAAATTACAATTATTCTTGAAATAAATGGAAAATCAAAATTCTTAAACTTAACTACTAAATATTTTTACATTCTAGTTTTAACCTATATTATTAAAAATCTTTCTTAACTTTCACTATTGCATTTATAAAACAAAAATTATAGAAATCTTCAAGTAAAACTCACTTCCATGAACTATAATTTTTATATATAGTAAGAAAGGTTATTTGAGGACAAATAATGTTTAAGTTTGTGGAATTGATCCACCTTAAAATTACCTATTTTTATGTACATTTTATGCTCAACTTTTGAGGATTTTGATACACCTAAAAAATGACTACTTTTTCATATACATTTCATGCTCAATTTTAATGATTTTTAATGATATTATACTTTAAAGGAAGGCATTTTGCATATTTTTGGTTTCTGATACAAAAAATGGAGTTTTGGAGAAAAAGAAGCAAAAACGGTGCAATTTGGAGCAAAAACGAGCAAGAAAGAAAGTTCTATCCTAGCATATTTTGATATGTATTTCTATGCTTAATCTCTTTTACACTTCTCACACATTTTTGAATAAAATTGCACTTTAAAGAAAGGTTGTTTTTACACTTATTCTGTAGGTCTATCTGTTATGAGCGCAACGCAACTGAAATGGGACCAACAGAGCTAAAACGGAGCCAAATGAAGGAAAATGATGGAGCTGCGCAAGGTGGGCGCCGACAACACCAGAACCGACGTCGACAGCGCCAGAGTGCAGAAAATGACACCAAAATGATGCCAAAACGGTGCTGACGGCGCCCGAGACAGTTTGGACGTGATCCTGGGCAAATTTCTAGAAGATTCAACGTATTTGGACGCTTTTTGGAAGGTTGCTTGAGGCATCTCTTGGGAAATTCGTCCCTACACTATAATAAAGTGCTTTTATGTTAGAAAAAGTGTTGTGTGTGTGAGTGACAAAATGTGGAGAATGTTTAGAGATCTTAGAATAGGAATAAAAATGTAGATTTCTACCTTTTTGGAGAGATTAGTGAGGGGATTTTGAGAGAATCTGTAAGGGAAAGTTCTAGCATTGGATAGATCAGCGGGAGATTTTATGGGAGAGATTTTCATCTTTCATTCAAGGGAAAAAATCTAAGTATTTTGTTCTTCATTATCTTATGATTTTGTAAACATTTATCTAGTTGATTTGTTTTGATTTAATGAAGTTTTTTGTTGTGTTTTCTTCGTGCTTTGTGATGTGTTTCTCTTACTCTTTCTTCTTTTTTGGAAATAGTGGCATGAGAAGATTATGACGTTATTTTCCTTTTACTTTTCTTTTGTAATAAGTAGGATTCATGTTTAGGATGTTGGGGTGCATGCTAGAAGAAGTTTTAATTATAAATTGTGATGGTTTTTGAACTCCGCCCTTAATTTACTTTTCGATCTGACCAATTGAATTATTAAAATATGTTGTAGAACATATGATCCGAGAAATGGAGTATGATTTCTACAACAGAATGAAAATCACATTTAATTCCATGAAGGAGTATTTCGTTCATGGGATTAAGTGCAAATAAATAGGAAAATACATTTTATTGGGTGTATAATTGGAGATTTTTAGGGTGACAGACTAAAAATCCCCAATTTGATCTTAGTGTTTAGAAACTAAAGCAAGAGTTAGCCTTCAAGGGAAGCAAAGTGAGAGCTCTGGAGTGGGAGCCAGTATCCTCTTAGCCTAGCCATGGATTTAGGGACTAAACCTAAGATTAGCCAATAATTTTCAATAACACTGAATCAGAGTAGGAAATTAAAATTTCTCCTATTTGGCACATACAATACTTAATGTATCTCATTCCTTTACATTATCCAATTTGCTACATAAGAATAGTAGTTTTTAACATCTTAAAGTTCTCCAAACCAACTCATCTAAAAAGGGTTATCTTTAGAATTAATATTTACATTTAGGAATAGTTACTATCCTTACATTTAACATTCGCATTTAGGAGTAAGTGCTAGATAAAACACCATTTTAGTCGACATTCCAAAATAAGGACTAATAGTAGTAGACTGGAATTTAACTAAGGACATCTTTCCTCCCTTCCTCGTGGGATCGATATTCGGGGCTTAATCAGAAAATCCTATATTACTTGAAGCAATACATGCACTTGCGTAGAACCCATAGTGTGTGAATTATTTTCTTTATTTTATAATATTTCAATTGTGCATATTAGCCGCTAAATATAAATTGGGTCAAATTTTTTGCCATCTTTTCAAAGCTAAATTACTGTGTAATTATGGGTTGGGTCAAGTTTTTGGCACCGTCTCAGGGGAATTGAATTGACATAAAACACGCACAAAAACAACACACGCTAGGAACACATCAAGTTTTTGGCACCGTTGCTGGGGAAGCTTCGATAAGAACTTTAAGAGAATTTTAGTTGAAGTAATTAGGCTTAGACTTGAAAAATTGTAGTGTCGTAAAAACTATTTTGGTGTGAAAAACATTTTTTGGATGAAAAAGTGTTATAAAAAAACTGTTTGTGGCAAAAACAAGGTGTTTGTGAAAATGTTTTGTTGTATTGAATATAACTTTTATTTTATTTATTTAATTATTAATGTATTTTCTGTTGTGTTGCGTATACAAAATAAAGGATCTGCAGGACTTGTGCCTTATGATCCTGTGTTAGAAAAAAAGAAAAAAAATAAAAAAACAGAAAAGACTTGAAGAACTAGAAATGGAAATGGAGAACATTCAAAATAATAACTTAGAAAATCATCATAAATCTTTGAGGGATTATATAAATACTACGATGGATGAAATTCACTCAAGTGTACAAACCCCTCTCGTAGAAGCTGATTCATTTGAAATAAATCCAGATATTATCCAACTGGCGCAGAACAACCAGTTTGGGGAAACTCCTTTGGAGGATCACTATTTACACTTATCAAGTTTTCTAGAACTTTGTGATACATTTCATTATAATGTCATGTCAGACGATGATGTTAGACTAAGGGTTTTTCCTTTCTCACTAAGGGATAAGGCTAAAATGTGGTTATACTCATTAGCACCTGACTCTATTAAAAATTGGGAGGAGTTAACTCAAAAATTCCTAGCTAAGTATTTTTCACCTTTAAGGATTACTAAACTTAGAAACGATATTATCTCATTTTGTCAGTATAAAGGGGAATCAATATACGAAGCTTGAGAAAGATTTAAGGAACTTCTAAGAAAGTGTTCACACCATGCTCTGCCCGATTGGTTAATCATTTAAACTATTTACAATGGGTTAGTAGAATCCCTTAGGTTTACAATTGATGCTGCCACTGGAGGATCAATAATGTCAAAACCATTTAATAAAACATATGTGTTAATTGAAGAAATTGCTACAAATGAATTTCAATGGCCCTTTACAAGGGTAAATCCTAAAAATGTAGCCAGTATTCATGATATAGATGTGATTGCAATTCTTGTATCTCAGGTTGTTGGAAAATCAAGGAAGTTGGACCAATTTTGAATGAACTAGCCTCAATTTACTCTAGTAAGTGAGGAAGTTCATTAGGGTATATGATTGATCCTAACTTATCATATAAAATTTTAAATACCATAAACAACTCATATTCTAACTTTTACTACCCAGTTTGGAAGAATCATCCTAATTTTAACTGGAATCACACTACTTGGGGTGGAAACTAGCAATGGGAAAATCATGCAGATCCTAATGAAAGTTGGATTAAACAGGGGAACAAAAATTATAGACCTTCATATTCACTGGATTCTAACAATGATCAACAATTTGAGGATAAGAAGATGTCTATAGAAGATGTGGCATTGTAAATGGGAAACCAGTTGCAAAGTCAAAATGCTGCGATTAGAAACATAGAGAATCAACTGGGACAAATTGCTAATTCACTTTGCATTATACCCCAAGGAACACTTCGTAGCAGCACTGAGATCAACCCTAAAGAGAGCATAATGAACAGGTAGAAGTTGTCCAATTAAGAAGTGGAAGAGAGATAGAGGATGCAGTCAGAAAAGAGGAAGGAGTTGTGAGAGAAACAAAGAAAAATAAAAGACCCAAAGAACATGTTTCTAAGGATATGAAAAAAATAATATCTCCAACTAAAATCAATTTAGAAAGACCACCACCTGCATTTTCTCAAAGACTTAGACAGCATGAGTTGGATAAACAATTTTTAAAGTTCATGGACATACTTAAGAAGTTAACGATAAATATTTCTTTCGCTGAAGTTTTAGAATAGAAGCCAAGTTATGCAAAATTTATGAAGAAGATATTAAACAAGAAAAGGAAATTTGCGGATTACGAGACAGTTGCACAAAGTGAGGGAGTACAACCCTATATTTCAGAAAAAAGCTTCCTAGTAAACTTAAAGATCCTTCTAGCTTAACAAGTCCTTGTGTATTTGGAGAAAGATTATGTTGAAAAGCTTTATGTGATATAGGATCGAGCATTAATGTGATGCCTCTATCTAGATTTAAAAGGTTAGGTTTAGCCAATATTTCTCCCACTACTATAATCCTTTTGTTAGCTGATTGATCTATCATTTATCCAAAGGGGTTAGAGAAGATGTGCTTGTTAAAGTGGATAAATTTATCTTTCCTATGGACTTTATTGTATTAGATATGGAGGAAAATAAAGAAAATCCCATCATTTTGAGGAGACCTTTTCTTGTTGTTGGACAAGCTATGATAGATGGGCAAAAAGGAGAGTTGACTACGAATATTAATGACCAAGAAGTCACTTTTGATGTTTTAAAGACTATGAAATATCTAGCTGAGAGAAAAGTTGGTTGTTTTAGGATGGATGAAATTGATTATTTAAGCAAAGACCATTTCCAAAAAAAGTTTTGAGAGTAAGTTAACAGATGAGATCGAAATGAAATTTCATGATGAGTCTAAAATGTTGTTTAAAAAAGAATGTATGTATTTTTAGGAGAGGTGTGAAATAATGGACATTACTGAAAATAGTAAACTTTTAATTCAATCTATTGAAAAATCTCAAGAACTTAAAATGTGTATACCTCATACAATTTTAAAACCTACCTATTTATAGAATTCATCCACACCACCAGTCTTTAAATCTTTATATTCGACTCAATCATAAGATGAACCTAAATTGAATGATGAAATCTGTAAAAGATCTCCTATGAAAGAGTTATTCAAATTCACTGAATGTCATATTCTGTGGTATACAAACAAAATGAATGAGATTTTGATGCTGGGGCAGATTATTAATGCAATTAATAATTACCCCTCAGAGATTCTACCTTGTGATTCTGAGGTGAACCCTAAGCAAATGAATGATGAGCAATTTAAAATTATGGAACAAATATTTAGAAGGGAATTCGAGGATATGTTTCAAAAGAACTTTGAGTTTAGAAATGAGGATAAGAATATTGGAATACCAATGAAAAAAATTCCTACTGAATTAGAAAAACCTATTTCCTCAACTAAGATAAATATAGAAAGACCACCTATACCATTTACTCAGTACCAAGGGGAAGAATTAGAAGATAACTTGAAACACAAGAGTAACCTAGAAGAATTTGATCCAGAATCTGAATTATCTAGAGGTAATTCGATCCAAAATTTGGGAGGCCATGAAGTATCTTATAAAGATCCATTTCTTATAAAATTTAAGGATAATATTAATATGAAAATTGAGAAAAACACTGGAAGAATATTAGATCTAGAAAGAAATATGAAGAATAAGGATATGAATCAATCTGAAAAGGAAGAACTGAAAGAAAAATTTAAATTCGTGGACTTTTTAGGAATTTCTGGATCTGGAAAAGATTGGGCCATTGATCAAGGATTACTTAATTGGAATTTTGATCCAGCTAGAATCATTTGTCTGGCTAGTGACGTTAAACGAAGTACTTTATGGGAGGCAACCCATAGTTATCAGTATGGTTTGATTTAGTATGCTTAAGAGTCATGATTGTTAATGTTGCGTTGTGTTTTCTTTAGTGTGGATTGATCATTTTGATTGATGCTTGGTGGAAGTTTAGATTGTTAGTACTTTGATTTGATATTTGTATGTGTCATGAGGGAGATGATTCCTTAACTTTTTATTATGGTTAGACTTGTATGTTCTCTTGTAGTAGTTGGATTGATGAGTCCACTACAACTCGGGTCTAACCCAAACTTGAGTTTTAGAAGAGACATTATGAATTTATCAGTGACAATTCCATCTCAATTTTGTTACTTCCTTTCTTTGACCTTATTATCATTTAGAAGGAGTAGCTAACCTATTTGATGAGTAACATGTGGATGAATTTACACTATCCTTATAACTGCTAGAGGTGCTTAATTATTGGGATATGGTGATGTCTGGTGTTGGTGCTCGAGAATCAATGTATTAGAGATAATCTTTTCTTTGGGATTAGATTCTATAAAATCATTTATAAGTACCCAATATATTTTTTTAGTGATTCCGTTAGAAATTGGAAGTAAGTTAGTGAGATCTGTTGAGTTAAAGGAAGAATTGAGCTCATTTATTTTGTGTGTTTGTATTTGTGTTACAATAATATATAGGACTTGAAGAACATTTTTATATTCCAATGCTAATATATGTTATGCTAGTTAGACTTTTGTTTAGTTAATTTCATTTTTACATGTTTAGTTTAGATTTACTTTCTACTACATGTTTTCTATTCTAATAAATAATTGTAGATGTTTTCGATAGAGATTTGTGGTAGATAAAATTTCTAAACTGTTTTTCTTCCTACTTATATTTTCTGCACTAAATGCTATGCATATTAAAAATCAAGTTTGGGGGTAGAAAGAAAAATATATTTTAAAGCTAAGTATACTTCCTTTTAGTTTAGTATTAATGCATGCATGTTTTATGCTAGATTTACTTTCTCCTGCAGTCATTTTATCTTGATTACGAATGTATATGAATTTGATAGGATGTTGTAGTAGTTAGTAGATTCAACTTTTAGTTTTTCTTCCTGCTACAATTTACGGAATTGATTGCAAAATAGTTAAAAATTTAAAATTTTCTTTAAAAGAATGAAAATAAATTTTATTTATCCTCAATTAGCTATATTTTTTAAAAATTATTATAATTTAACATGACCTTTGGTATTAGAGGCTAACTTTAGAGAACTATATTTGTGTTTCTAAATATATAGTAGACGTAAGTAAGGTTTTCAATAATGAAAGTTGATTCTATAGTTAAGATATTTGGTACGAAAGAAAAAGACTATGTTTTTTTTTTCTATTTAAAGTAGAAGAAATTGTATTTTTGAAGTATTAAGAATCTTAGAGTTTCATGTAAGAAGAAAAGAATGAGGCTTTATGAAAAATCTTCAAAGCTGATATGAATTTATAAAGTGAAGGAATGTGAAAAGTTTTAAACTTGAAGAGGATAGTAAAGTTCAAAATTATTAAAGGCTATCCAGATATAGTAATCCTCACATAAAAAAGAAAAAACAGAAAAAGAAAGGATTAAAAACGATCCTAAAAGAAAAAAAAAAGAAAAGAAAAGTATGTGAGGAGAAGCTTGAGGAGATGCTTAATCAAAAATTGGCTTCACTTGAATCAACTTGAGGAAGAAGACTTTATTACATTTTTTAAACTTGTATTTGAGTATCAGTATCCTTACTAATAAAGTTCTCATGAAGTTGTTTTTTATATGGATATTCTAAGTGACTCTAAAATGACAAATTACAATTTTTCTTGAAATGAATAGAGAATAAAAAATCTTAGACTTCACTACTAGATGTTCTTATACTTTTAGTTTTGACTTAAGTTGTTAAATTTTTTTCTTAAATTGTGCTATTATATTTAGTAGACCAAATTATAGAAATTTAGAAGTTAAACTCTCTACAATTAGTCATAACTTTTAAGTAGTAAATTTGTTACTTAAGGACATGTAACCGTTAAGCTTGGGGGAATTTGATACTGTCGGTCAACTTTTTGATGATTTGAAATTTTAATTTAGTTTATAAGGTAAAAGGTTTAAATTATGAAAGTAGTGTTTTAATTTTTTAAAAAATGAGATCGAATGGATCTCATTAGTCCAATAATTTACATAATCGTGCCTGACACCCTGAATACTACACATTTCAAGAGAAAAGTGTAGACCCCGGTAATAGGCCTAATCTTGCAAACTAAGAGATTTGTGACATCCATTTGGTCTGCGAACCTTTTATATGTGACCGACAAATTCCCCCATTNCTTCATTATAACTTGATCATGGAACTTCTGTGCGTTGAAACTGATGAACTTTCATTGGTTGAAAATTCCAAATCTAGTGGAGTTTCTAGAGTGGGAAGCCATAAGAATTGAAAAGTGGTGACTCTCCCTCATTTCCCCCCCCCCTAAAATATGTCTTGGAGTCAAATTTTAAGATTTATTTGAAGGTGTACTCACCAAAAACTGCCATTTGGAACTTTTTAAGTCATTTTCTTCTCCACGACGCATCATGTGCCAAATCTTTAGATTTTGGTGCATCATGCACCAATCTGGCGCATCATGCATCAGTTTTAAAATTTTGGTTGTTTTAATTTTGATTAAATAAATTCTCTGTCTTGTTATAACATTAGGAAAACAAAGATGTTTTTAAACATTTTTCTAAAATACACGGATTACATAAATACATAAACATACATATAAGAATTTAAAAAAAAAACTAAAAAATTGAAGTAAACAACGATAGATTTGGGTTGCCTCCCACAAAGCGCTTGGTTTAATGTAGTCAGCCCGACATTCTCAGTCTCATTTTGAGTGATCCAACATGATAGTATCTTTAGCATTTGGTCTTTGCCCATCAAAATAAGGTTTGAATATGTGTCCATTCACTTTAAATATTCTTCCAGTTTTGGGGTCTTCAATATTGACTGCTTCAAAGGGATAGACTTTTATAACTCTGAATGGCCCTTTGCATCTAAACTTTAATTTTCTAGGAAATAATTTCAATCTTGTATTATATAATAAAACCTTCTGTCCAGGTTCAAATTCTCTTTTTACTATCTTCTGATCATGCCATTATTTCTTTTTCTCCTTATAAATCATCGCGTTATCGTAAGATTCATTCCTAATTTCTTCAAGCTCATTCAATTGTAACAATGATTTCTCACCAACTTCTTTTAAACTGAAATTAAATTCTTTTATCGCCTAATAAGCTTTATGATCCAATTCAACTGGCATGTGATAAGTCTTTTCAAAAATTAATCTATATGGGGACATTCCTATAGGTGTCTTATAAGTTGTCCTGTATGCCCATAATGCAGTACCTAATCTAATAAACCAATCCATTTTGTTAGGATTAATACTCTTCTCCAAAAATTCCTTAATTTTACAATTAGATACTTCCGCTCAACTACTAGTCTGGGGATGATAAGCAGTTGCAATTTTATGTATTATATTATATTTTTCCACCAATCTTGCAACTGTTACATTTCTAGAATGAGATCCTCCATTAGTAATGATTACTCTCGGCAATCCATATCTTGTAAAAATATTTTTATTTAAAAATTTTGAAACACTCCGAGCATCAAATCTAGGTAAAGCAATTGCTTCTATCAATTTTGAAACATAATCCACCGCAATCAATATATATATATTTCCAAATGAAGGCATGAATGGTCTCATAAAATCTAATTCCTATGCATAAAAAATTTCAATTTCCAAATTAAAATTTAGAGGCATTTCATTTAGAAATATTACCTACTCTCTGACACCAATCACATGTTTTTCTATACATATATTAACATCTCTAAAGAGATTAGGCCAATAAAATACAGATTGTAAAATTTTTTGAACACTTTTATCATTCCCAAATTGTCCTCCAAATTTTAAATCATGACATTTTTGTATAATCTCCTGAATTTCTTTATAAGGCACACATCGTCTTATAACTAAATCTTTACATTGTTTCTACAAATGAGGATTATCCAAAAAATAAGATTTTGCATCTTAAATGAATTTCTATTCCTGTTGTTTTTTCAGTCTATATGGTAAAGTACCACTAACAATATAATTCACAATATCAACACACCAAGATATTTCCTAACCTTTTACAGCATAAAGTTGTTCATCAGGAAAAATATCTTTAATATATCCTTCCATATCAAGTATTTCTTCTTGTTCTAACCTTAATAGATGATCAGGTATTTGATTATCAGCCCTTTCTTATTGACTACTACAAAATCAAAACCTTGCATCAGAAATATCCATCTAATTTATCTTGGTTTTGCATCATTCTTTTGCATCAAATATTTAATAGCAGAATGATCAATATGCACAAGACATTTAATTCCAATCAAATATGATTAATACATATCAAAAGCATACAAAATGGCTAATAACTCTCTTTCAATGGAGGTATAGTTAATTTGAGCATCATTATGGGTCTTATTAGCATAATATATGACCTTAAAAATCTTATCATATTTCTGCCATAAAATAGCTCCAATTGCATAATCACTAGCATCACACATTAATTCAATAGGTTTCTCCCAGTTCGGTTAAACAATTAAAGGAGCAGTGATCAATTTTTTGTTTAAAGTTACAAAGGCTTTAAGGCAATCTTGGATAAAGTTAAACTTTACATCTTTTTCTAGAAGTTGGCATAAAGGCTTAGTAATTTTTTAAAAATCTTTGATATGTCGCCTGTATAATCCAACATGTCCTAAAAGGCTCCTAACTCCTCTTAAAGTAGTAGGTGGAGGTAGGTTCGCTATAACATGAATTTTTACAGGATCTACTTCCATGTCTTTTCTGAACTTTTATGTCTAAGAACAATTCCTCCTGCAAACATAAACTGACATTTCTCCCAGTTCAAATTGAGATGTCTTTTACAATGTTCCAGAACTTTCTCTAATTGATTTAGAAATATTTTAAAGGAATTTCTGAAAACTAAAAAATCATCCATAAAAACTTCAATCCCTTTTTCAATCAAATCACTAAAAATTGACATCACACATCTTTGAAATGTTGCAGGTGTGTTACATAATCCAAAAGGCATTCACTAAAAAGGAAAAGCTCCGTAAGGACTAGTAAATGTTGTTTTCTCTTGACCCTCAGGGGCAATAGATATTTTGTGATAACCAGTATATCCATCAAAAAAATAAAAACATTTGTACCCAACCAATCTATCTAACATCTTGTCCAAAAAGGGTAAAAGAAAAATGATCCTTTCGGGTGGCAAAATTTAATTTTCTATAATCTATGCAGATTCATCATCCAGTGAGTTGTCTTGTTGATATTACATCATTATGCTCATTTGTCACTACATTTACACCTCCTTCATTCAGAACATAGTGAATTGGACTCACCGAAGAACTGTTTGAAATAGGATATATTATTCCTGCATTTAACCATTTTATAATTTCTTTCTTAACCACTTCTTTCATCATAGGATTCAGTATCCTTTGAGGATCAGTTCTTGGTTTATGTTGATCTTCCAAAAAAATTCTATACATATAAATTGAAGGACTGATTCCTTTAATATCAGCTAATGTCCATCCAAAGGCTTTCTTATATCTTTTTAAAGTTTTTAATAATTGTTCTTGCGCATCAGTTAGTTCTAAGGATACTATGAAATGAAGTGTAGATAAATCTCCTAAGAATGCATACTTCAAATGTGTAGGAAGTGCGTTCAATTCTAGTTTAAGAGGTTACTTAATAGATGAAATCAAATTGTTTTCTTTTTCTGCAAGATCTGACATTTCAAATTTTTCCTCAACACATTTCAGTTCTTTTGTACTTGCTTCCATAGACTCATCTTAGATTTTATCATCATCTTGATTTTCCATATATTCCTTTTCGAATTCGCTTTCATATGTCTTTTTAAAATATTAAGGGCTTAAATACTCACTAATATCCATTCTGAAGCATTCGATCTCTTGTTCTTTTGCAGAATATCTCATTGATTTTGTAATATTAAATTAACCTTTTGATCACTAACTCTCATAGTTAGTTTTCCTTTCTCCACATCAATCAAAGCTCTTCTAGTGGCTAGGAATGGTCTTCCTAAAACAATAGGAATTTCCTTATCTTCCTCCAAATCTATTACAATAAAGTCCATCGGAAAGATAAATTTATCAACCTTTACTAAAGCATCTTTTAAAACTCCTTTAGGATAGGTAATCGAACGATCAGCTAACTGAAGAGTTACAGTTGTAGGTGAAATATCTGCTTAGCCCAACCTTCTAAAAATTGATAACGACATAAGATTAATACTGGCTCCTAAATCACTTAAAGCTTTTCCATAAAATCATTCGCCAAAAGCACAAGGAATTGTAAAACCTCTAGGTTCTTTAAGTTTTACAAGAAGCTTCTTCTAAATTATAGTGATGCACTCTTCACTGAGTGCAATAGTCTCATTATCTACAAACTTCTTTTCCTTATTAAGTATATCCTGCATGAACTTCACATAAGAATTTTTTCCAAAGCTTCAAGAAATGGAAAGTTTATTGCTAACTTTCTTAAAATTTCCAAAAATTTTAAAAATTTATTATCTCTATACTCTGCTTCAATCTTTGAGGAAATGGAGTTGGTGGTTTTTCTACAATGATTTTCATTGGTTTAACAGGACTTCCTGACTCACAATAAAAATCATCACCAGAATTTTCATTTTTCATCCCCATCTTTTTCTATTATAACTTCTCGTTGAACTATTTCTTCTAATTCTTTTCCACTTCTCAGTTGAACAACTTTAATTTACTCCTTATTTTGATCTTTAAGATTTACTTCAACATTACTAGACGATGTTCCTGGAGTTCTATATCTAAGTGCAGTAGCATTACATCCCAATTCATTTTCCATGTTTCTGATTGTATATCCTTTACTCTATAATTGACTTCCCATTTACAATATCGCTTCTTCCATTGATAACTTTACTCCTTACTTTGCAAATTATTAAATCTTGGGGGGGGGTAATAAGGTTTATAAGCTTTATTTCCTTGATTTTTGGAGCTTCCTACTGAGTTTGCAGCATTGTTTCTATATTGTTGATTTGCATCATTCGAGTTATTTTTACTCCAACTAATGTTTGGATGATTCTTCCAACTAGGATTATAATAATTAGCATAAGGATTATAAGAATGTTTGTTTATTACATTTAAAGTCTCATAAGAAGATTGAGATTCTATCATTTGTCCAAATGAGTTCTCCTCAAGCACAAGTACTGTTTGAGAATAATTCATTCCATATTGATCTATCTTTTTTGATATAGCAGCTATTTGAGCAACTAATATAGATATTGCATCAGAATCATGAATACTGACAACTCTTTTTAGATTTACCCTTTATGATGGCCATTAAAAATTAATAGCAGCCATCTCTTCAATTAATGAATATGCTTCATCGAATGGTTTTGTCATTAATGATCCACCAGCAGCAGCGTCAATTATCGATCTAAGAGATCCAAATAATCTATTATAAAAAGTTTGGATTATTAACCAATCTGGCAACACATGGTGTAGACACTTCCAAAGGAGATCCTTAAATCTTTCCCAGGCTTCATAAATTGATTCCCCTTCAAACTGACAAAAAGAAGTGATATCTTTTTTAAGCTTAGTAGTTTTTGAAGGTGGAAAATATTTAGATAAAAATTTTTATGATAAATCTCCCCAAGTTCTGATAGATCTAGGTGCTAATGAGTTTAAACAATTTTTAGCTTTATCCCTGAGTGAAAAAGGAAAAATTCTATGTTTGACATTGTCATTCGACACTTCATCATATTTAAATGTAGCACACAATTCTAAAAAACTAGCAAGGTCTAAGTTGGGATCTTTAGTTAGTGTTCCCCCAAACTGATTGTTTTGTACCATTTGGATAAAAACAGGTTTAAGCTCAAATGAATTGGCAGCTACAACAGAGCTTTGTATACTCAAAAGAATTTCATCTGTTGTAGGATTAACATGATCCCTTAAAGGTCACTGATGATGTTTCCAACATTACTTGAGTTGCAAGTCATTTTGGTGGAATGATTTTTCTCTTTTTTCTGTTTTCAAATTTTTCTAACAGTTCTTTCTAATTTAGAATTGTAAGGTACTAAGTTTTCAGATCTTATACTACGCATAAACAAATAAAATAAGTAATTAAAAATAAGCAACAAGAAAATGTTCAAACTAAACTACAAATACTCTTTTTTTATATTTTTAAAATAAAATAAAATAACTAAAACTTTCCGTTACTTCCCTGACAATGATGCAAAAAATGTTGATGCACGGAAACTTTGGATTATTAATAATAAGTATGCAATGTAACTCAAATAATAATGTAACTTTAACAAAAATAATTTATCTTTAAAACCTCTATTAAAATCCCAATTCCCTTCTACATATAACACAAGTATACGTATCATTCAAGTAAGCAGGGCTCTAATTGAGTCCTAGATATCAATCCTACAGTGATGTTGGAAATATATATAAGCTAGCTATTAATATTTTATTCCTAAATTGCAACAAAAATAAAAACCAAGTAAAGTACGAAGTTTGAAGTTAAACTACTCAAGTGAAACGCTACTAAATATGCAGAGGTATGACTACAACAGTTAAGTTATACTAGATGCTAAACTTTCAAAAATAAAATTGTTGAAATAAAACAAAGGTTTTTGCTAACAAAAAATTCAAGTATGAGAAAACACTCTTCACCTTTACAATGAAAATAAAACTTGTGAAGGGATTGAAATCATTTGAAAAATATATTTAAAAAATGTTTTGTACCAAATAGAAGCAATCTTATTCTCTACCCTCTTCCGAGCGCTATAAAGAGCATTGATTAATCTAAAGTTTGGTCCCTAATTTTGTGGTTAGGCTGCGAGGATTCCTGCTGTCACTCCAAAGCTCCCACTACTCCTTCACCTGAGGACTAACATGCTCGCATTAGTTTCTAATCAACTGAACCAAATCGGGGATTCCAATCTATACCTTAAAATCTTCCAATTCTACATCCAACAAAGTATATTTCCTTTTTTATTTGCACCCAATCCCATGTATGACATACTCTCTCATGAAATCAAATGTGATTCTCACTTTATTGTATAAATCATATCCCCTTTTTAGAACATATGTTTCTTAACACATTTTAACAATTTAATTGATCAGATCAAAAAGTAAATAAAGATCAAAGTTCAAATCATCACAAATTATTGACATTTAAAATTACAGAAAATAAAATCAATTCTTCACAAAACCATTTCTTCAAAGTAGGGAGAAGGATAAGAAAATACTGCTTAGAATTCATGAGAAGGATACGATTAAATATGGACTTCATATATAAAAATAAGTTTACAAACCAAAGAAATGAAAAATAGAACTTATCTCACGATACTTCCCAAGAAAATCCCTAGAAGTTCTCTCTAAGACTTTCACTCTTAACAAGTACTCTCAATTCTCTCTTAGAAGTGTAATGAAGAAGAAATCTCTCACCTTCCCTCTTATCTAACAACCCTAGAAGATAATCTCCAAGCCCTTGACTTTCTCTCTCTATCTCTCCCTCTTGGTTCTCATGCCACCCCTTTTTTTTCGCCGCTCCCTTTGAAGTTCTACTCCAACTTAGTTTTATTTTGGGCTGCCTCCTCTGAAAAGAATTTCAATTTCCCTCCAAAATTAAAAAGTCCCTTCAAATTAAAACCTTTCAAATTATTTAGATGTTTTGAATCACTCCATGGGGTTTTTAGAACATGGGTCCTGTCTCAAACTACCTTAAATTGAAAATGTCCCATCCGGCGCATCCTGCACCGATCTGAAGCATCATACGCCAGTTTGGCGCATCACGAGCCAAACCCTAAAATTTGCTATTTTTGCTCCAAATTTTGCTCCTTTTTTCATTTTTGCACCAAATGCCTTAAAATGGTATACCTGCAACAAAAACACAAAAATACCTTTCTTTAAAGTGTAATATCACCAAAAATAGGCATAAAAAGGTACTTAAAATAGTATATTATTTTTATGCCCCAAACCATTTTCAAGATTCTAAAAATTTTGAAGGATCCACCAAGATGTTCTTTAGGACCCATTAACCCATTACAATCTAGTAAAATACCCTTCCCCACTTATCCTACATTTAAACACAAGGCACAAAGGTTTGAGTCTTAAAAAATGAATTCAAATACTTGTGAGCAATTGAGGATATTTGTTTTTGTCATATACTGATCATCAAACTAATATAAGTCAGAGGTCTTGGTAGCGAGGGTGATGATGACACCGCTTATGTTTGCTAAACGATAGATACGGAGAGGTATTTAGAATAGTATCTTCTACCTCAAGAATCCTTAATAAGGAGAGATGATAAGACCAATAATAGTATTCATCAACCCCCGTTTGAGTTGCCTCTAGTTATCTTATGTTTTTGGTACCTCTAGTCATATTAGAGTGACTAGTCCGTGGACTATAGCATTTTACAGGACACATATATCACTGTAAAATTAATAAAAATCCTTTTGTGACGTGATTGCTTTTGAATTTTGTTGACCTCACTTTTGGTTGAGGTTTAGTTTTCCCTCTCTAGCAGCCTAAGGTCTAGCCATAGAATTTTCCAGTCAGTTATTCATTAAAAACTAGAAAAGAAACCCTCACCATTAGAATTTCGAAGCTCTTCTTTGCTCAACTTGAAGTTCCACTTATTGGTCCTTACCTCTAGAACTTACTAGGGTCAGTTAATATAGGGAGCTCAAGATGAGCACCCATAAGACTGTTTTACCATATGGATTGATCCTGAGAGTTGGCTTGGAGCTAGAGAACTCACTTACACTCACTATCACCTTTGTCCACTCATAAACCTAAACCCAAAACTGTTGACTTTGATCCCTTGATCTTTTGGGAGACTCATGTAGAAGGTCCCCTAGACCCATTGGACCTAGGCTAGGGTTTAACTAAGACCAGTACATAGAGGACCCAAATGGGGATCTCATTGGTCCATAGCTCATATAGGGTGTTTGACACCCCAACTGCACATAAATTCCCAACTTGGCCTTTTTTATTAAATCCACCCAAATTACCTAAATGCCCCTAAAACTCTAAATTTGAACCATCCTCCTTTCACACCTCTTTGTCTGATTTCTTTCAAAAGTCTTATCATTTTAACCTCTTTGAAGATAATATTTCCTAATTTTTATCAAGAGTTTTCTTAGGTGACTTCGATTATCTAAGATGTAAATAACTATAGGGGCCTGCACTTATAGGAAGCTTTCCTGAACCCAACATTAAATAAACCATATTTAATTCTTTGTCTTAAATAGGGGAACTTGTCGACAAATAAAATGGTTTTTGCAGACCAAACATATATCATATATTTTTTAGTTTATTTGATTGAGCCTCATCCTCAAGTCTTGTGTTTATCATTTGGAATAGATATAGGGTTTAAGGTATAGTGCCCTTTCATTTATACTATGAAAAATATGGGGTTAGTTTGATCTCATATTTTTCTAAACTTATATATATATATATATATATATATATATATATATATATATATATA
>JXCR01121151.1:443508-510172 GCA_002079205.1 Phalaenopsis hybrid cultivar
TATATATATATATATATATATATATATATATATATATATATATATATATATATATATATATATATATATATATATATAAGCATCCATCCGAAGCAAGCGATGGGATTCTAATTCCGGTAGCTGACAGCTTCCAACGGGAAACTCTTTAACAAAAATAGTGCCGACAGCTTCTGGCAACTCTGTGGGGGACATGTTATTCTCTCCATTTAAATCAAGAAATATTATCTTCATACATCGGTAATGTGTCCACATCTCTCTTGGACCAAATTACCCTTCTTCCATTGACATTCTTTACTAATTTCTGTCTTAGGAAAGTATAGTCAACTCTTTGGACTTCAGAACCGTCTGTTCAATCACCTTCGAACAAGGAGGTTCAGGAGGCCATTAAAGACTTTTTAATGTTTGTGTCGGGTTGGACCCCCAAGAGATGTGTCGGTGGATTTGTTCCACCTAGGCATTGTGTGTTGTAAAGTTGGTCCCACACTTGGTCCTATACTTCACTTTCCCTTTCGAGTTTGATTTGTTATTTTGTAAATTAAATCAAACTGTGTCGTGCTGGGCGTGCTCTTTACTTTTCTTTATATTAATGAAATCTTTCTACTTTCAAACTACATTTAATAAGATATTAAAATCTCAAAAATTTAAATAAAAACTTACCCGGTCGACGTATCAAACTCTGCTAATTTTTTGTGCTCGCACTAAGATTACGAGGTATTGGCTAAATAGCTAACCCTTGAGCTTTTTTTTTTGAAGCTGCTACAATGGCGTTCCTGACGATCACTTTTTCCTCAACCTGCTGACAAGACGCAGTGTCCGCAATGTCGCTCCCACCATCAAGTTCTGAGTAGGATTTAAAGATCTCAAGGTTTTCCTCGGGAAAGCCCCGTTCGTCATAACAAAAGTCACCTCTCCAGAGGTTCAAGAACCATCTACTGAGTTTAACCTGAATTGCCCTCAGGACTTCCTTTCTCACAAGATGGACAAGACTACTGTCACCATGACACCTACCAAGCCTGTTGTTCCCGTTTCTGCTAAGGAAAAGAAGTTATGATCATTGAAGACCTGACTAAGGGATTGGTTGTCCTGCTGACAGTGTTTGAAATTGGATCAAGTTCGAGGACAACACCGTTAACCCGATGTAAAAGAAGAAATCGTAACCAAAAACTTAGGAGGACTACTAAAGCCCAGATTCCTAAGGAAGAATCTGTTGATGACGTTCCTTGCTTAGAGGAGTCAGCATTACCGAAAACCTATCCACTTCTACATGGGACTAGGTTCCACCCTTAATGGATTCTAGTGGGTATGAAAGTATCCAGAAGATCACCACTAGTTTACCTTCACCTCATGGACATGGTGGGGAGAGGAAAAAGCCTACTCTTATCACCCGAGTTAGTGCAGTTTTTAAGAAACTAGCTACCAAAGAAGGTTGTTCAGTTAGCAAGTTACTCAAATGAGTGGGACATGCAGTATCCCCTCACATGAAGGAAGAAACTCTAAGGGAAGTTAGAGCTGCCAGAGGATCTCAAAAATTAACTGAAGCTTTGCCTTGCTTGAATTCTTGTTCAATTTTGCTTGGGAAGCAGAGTTGATACCACCATTGTTACCACTAATTCTACTACCACTAGACCCACAGTACGTTGATCAGCTAAGTCACGTATGGGTCCAAGAATTCTACTAATTACCAATCACATGGATATTCTTACAACTCCAAAGGAAAAGACAAAGAGGTTAACCAGTACAATATCTGGTTCGCACCATGGGGACCATACTTCTCTTCGACATGCTGATGTTTCTACTTAGACACTCCGTCTCGAGACATCACCATCAAATAAAAAAGTTATGAGTACCCAAGTTTTCTATGCCGATAGGGTCCAGTAAACCCGCAGGGCAGAATCATGGAATGGAGCCAGGGTTCAAAGTATCAGACATTGTCGCAGCAATTGCTAGTGAGATGGAGGAGCAAGAGGAGGATGTCCAACAAAGTCCCCCAAATCTCAAGATGCTACAACAATCAATAATTGAAGAAAAGGTTGAAAATTGTTAATATTTTTGAGTTAGCCCGAGAACATGAAGTTTTCATTGATGATGATGAAAATTTTGACTTCAATGATTACCTTAAAGAAAATTTCATGGATATCCATGTCATCGAGACTAAAGCCGCTGCATCTGCAAGTAACGCTTAACCTCTCGTTGAAGAGAACACGCTAGATGAGCTGCGTAGGGTTATTTTCCTAAAGGATGAGCAAATCAACCAAATGGAGAAATAAATGGAAGAGACGGTCGCTGCCATGACCGCCATGGCCATAGTTCAAGGACAAGGACAGTCTCAACCACCACAGTTAGTCTCTCCAGAAATCAATCAATCAGAGATTATACATATCACAGATGAAAGGAGAGAAGTTGCCTTGACAATTAGAGATGAGCAAAAAAAGAAGGATTTTCCATCAAGTGCCATACCAGAAAAGGAATTTAAGCAAATGGTCAAACAAGTTCGGGAGGCCCTAGATGAATCAAATGGTGCTGCATTAATTCTAAAGGTAGACCTTACCTGGAAGAATTTGATGTCGTACCCTACTCTAAGGGTTTTGTGTCACCAAACTTTAATATATTAGATGAGACTGGAAATCCAAGGTAACATATTGCACATTTTCGAGCCAATTGTTGTGATACTGACGGAAACGAAGCCTTGCTTTTCCTACAGTTTGTCAATAACCTGTCAGGAATCACTTTTGATTAGTATGTCGAACTGCCCAACGGATCAGTCAAGATGTTCATCAAATTATAAAAATTTTTTGTGAAAATATTTGTCGGAGTATAAAATCATTGTCTATTGGAGATCCCATAATAGAGAAGCAGAAGCCCAATGAGACTTTAGTGGACTATATTTTAAGGTGGAGACCTTAACATGAAATGTGAACCTCAGCTATAGGAACATCATGCGATTGAGATCTTACTCAAGAGCATCCATGGACCAGTAGCTTTCATGCTCAAAATACGCACCATTAAATTCTTCGAGAAGCTACTCAACAAAGCTAGCAATCTTCAAGAATAAGTCAAACACATGGATTCTCATGAGAAGTTTGAGAAGTACAATTCGACCAGAGTATTTGAAAAGAAGTCCAATAAAGTGGCAAC
This sequence comes from Phalaenopsis hybrid cultivar, assembly GCA_002079205.1. NCBI lineage: Eukaryota > Viridiplantae > Streptophyta > Magnoliopsida > Asparagales > Orchidaceae > Phalaenopsis > Phalaenopsis hybrid cultivar. Next base: position 446,644 of record JXCR01121151.1, read on the forward strand.
AATTGATAAAGGAAAATAACCAATGAAGATACATGCAAAAAATTCTCGTCAGTCGCATCGCAGCATGCTCAACAATACACTCAACAGTATGACCAATCTTGCCAGCGACAGCCTCAGGGAAGATCATACTGACCTGAGAATAAGAGAATGTTTTTGTCGGAACCACAAAAAGTGGCGTATTCCTTCAACGATGAAACAATATCCAAAATGTTCAGAAGTCTGATGAAGAAGCCCGAGTTCAGATTATCATATCCGAAGAAAGCTGAAGAGGTTGAAAAGAAGGAACAACCTAACTATTGCTCATATCACAGGTTGTTGGGACATAGGATTGGCTCGAGAGAAACCTTAAAGAAGGAAATATAACAATCTTGAAAGAATATTTAACAGAACCTAAAAAATGTTCAATAAATCTGATTTTAGCTGAGGCAATCTCTCTGATTAACCCGTATACTGGAAAAGATGGATGGAGTACGACTTAGAACAAGCTCAAGAATGTACTGGACGAAATTCATAATGCTTCAACACAAACCTCCATTCAAAATCTTCAGCATGCCAAACTAGAGATGAAGATTATGCTAGAAATATTATCATCGTCAAAGAAGAAGAAGAAGAGCACCATGATGAAGACTAATAGCATGGGAGGTAGGATATGGGCCGCCTCTGCTAGCTTAGTTGTCTCGGATTCAGGGAAGAAAATCCTTGAACCCTTAACCTTGTTTGATTATCTTTTTATCTCTCCAAGATCTTATGAATATAATGATTATGATTTTGGCTACGTTATAACTATTTCTAGTCATAACGTAATCAATTATGACCAATCTAACTTCGATCTAGATTCCCAAAATGATCCTAAATTGTACTTAAGTTCAATGAACTCGTTAAAAAGACCAATGAAGACATTGACAATGCCGCTTATGACAGCACCGAGAGTGAGGAACCAATCCTTGAGCTCCATGGTGCACCACTCGCCATCAACTTAGATCATTCCGACAAAGAAGAAACACCAGAAGATTCGATAATGGTATCTTAAAAAGAAGAAATTACAAAACTAAAATTAAGGAGCAGAAGAGTGTTACCCCCAAGAACAGCTCCAAATGATAAAAGAAAGCAAATAGTAACTTGAGAAGAGCTACCTCAACCTCTGCCAATGGAAGAACCACATAACCAATGGAAAATTGGAGGATCATACAAAATGGATACAATGTGCTAGCTCATTTTAAGAAGTTTCCGACCAAATTAAGCATCTATCAGGTTCTAATCCTATCAAATGAAATGAGAGAGTCACTGGTTACAGCATTGCTTGACCCAAAGATTTGCTTAGCCTAGTTGGCCAACACTTCCTCAAATGAAGTTTGCTTGTTGAAAGAACAATCTAGGGCATCCTTCACCGATGAAGACTTTTTGCTTGGTACTGCCGACCACAATCGTCCACTCTATATCTTTATTAACATCGACAGATTTGTGTTGTCCAGAGTTTCGGTAGATCCTAAAGCATCCCTCAACTTGATGAGTCTACACACATTGGCCGATTTGGACATTGAAGCTCAGAAGCTTACACCCAATAAAATGATGTTAAAAGGATTCAACCGAAAGGTAGAGAGAGCCCTTAGATCAATCACATTACTTATTAATGTTAAAGAACTAGTAATAACTGCTAAATTCCATATTAATGTCGTCAAGACCTCTTTTAATGATCTCCTTGGTAGACCATAAATTCACGAGCACAACATGGTTCCATCGTCTCTACACCAATGCATTAAGTACTACAAAGAAAAATAATAACATTGCATCAAGGTAGATTTACAGCCATTTTCATTTCATGAAGTTAGCATTCATGAAGATGACGCTTACAATGTGTCTTCAAAGAAAATTGTCATCTCTCATGAAATTGTGGCAAATGAAGTATAAGATTCAGAAGAATTACAATAGCAAGGTCATTCAGCTCTGCTTCAGCAATCTTCCACCACCCTTTTATAATGAGTTGGAGGGGGTTCTTTTAGTTTGCGCACCCAAGGTTGAAGCTGGGGACTTGGATAAGGAAAAACCAACATGGTCAATGGACGGACTAAGTCGACCATCAACATTGATGATGAAGATAGTTCTAAAGATGAAATAATGATAACAAAACAGAAGAAACCCCAGTACGAGATATCCTTAGAAGATATAGAGAAAAAAGAATATGAGACAATGTATCACTGAAAAAACCACTATGTGAACACCATGACCCTTACTCAAATTCTCCCTCAAAAGGTCGAGAGTTTAGAGGCCAAGAAATTCTGCAGCACTGTTTCAAAGCTGGTCAAATTTTATCATGCTCCTACTTCTATTAATCTTGAAAATCATTTAAATTTGGCAGAGAATCCTAATGAATTAATGGAATTACATTTTGGTTACTTTTTGCCTTACATACAAAATTTAATTCAAAGGAGACATTTATGTCCGCATTATTTTGGTTGAGGAGTTTCCCGTTAGAAGCTGTCGGTCACCGAAATCAAAATCCCATCGCCCGCTTCAAAAGGACATTTTAATTTACACATATATATAAAATTTAGAAAAATATGAAATTAGACCGACCCCATATTTTTCATAGTTTAATTGAAAAAGCACTATACCTCAAACCTTGTATCTATCCCGAAGTATAAGCACAAGATTTGAGAATGAGGCTCGATCAAATAAATTAAAAAATATATGACGGACTTTTGGTTTGCGAAACCATTTTATTTGCCGACAATTTCCTCTATTTAATATGAAGAATTAAATAGGGTTTATTTTAAGCTGGGTTCAAACAAGCTTCCTATAAGGGTAAGAACCTATAGTTAATTACATCTTAGATAACCAAAGTCACCTAAGAATACTCTCAATAAGAATTAGGGAATATTATCTTCAAGGAGTTCAAAAGGATATGACTTTTCAACGAAATCGGACAAAGAGGTGTGAAAAGGGTTTGGTTCAAATTTGGAACATTTATTATAAAATCCAAAGGTGGAAGAACTATGAGATGTCATGGATCTGAAGGAGAACCTCGGTGACTTCCTAGTCTATCATATTGTGTGGCTTCAATTTTGAGGAGAAATTTATTTAGGTGTTTCATCCTGCCAATTTTATTTGTTAGGCCTTACATTCATGTGAAATGGTCACACAAATAACCTGGAAGATGTGAGGGTTTAGATCGGGATGGATGACAACCTCAGAATCCTAAGATGAGTTAGGGCTTATATTGTATAGCAGAGCTACAAAGGCTTAAAGATAAGGTGAGGATTTATGTTTCATAAGTAAATAACCTTGAAATTTTATGACTTGTTGTTTAATTCTAAGGAAGGAAATGGTTTAGTCGGTGAAGACAGGTTTTGCTGTTGAAGATGGTCGTCCTGCCCACCATGCTAGCTCCAAGCTCCTTATCATGATGAGTTTAAGTTTTCTAGGGTGTGAAGTTATGATGTCCAATCAGGTGGTCTTATGGTTGAAGTTCTTTAAATGTTATGGGGGATGTTAAAGTTGATTAGAGTGACACTGGTTAGAATCCCACGGTTTCCTCGTTCCAATACCACTATTTTTCATTGGATTCACTTATTCCAAATGATTATACTAAACTCAACTTAATAAGTTCCATACTTTCATTTAGACCGTGGGAAGCCTCATTAGCAATTGTAGGTTACCTCCTCCGATGGATTCCCAATCATCCAATTGAGACATCTTAATTTAGTTATAGTTGTTGTTTTGTGTGATATTTGTGATTAAATTTTGAGTTGTCTTACATTTTGAATGTTGTGGGGGTGAATTATATCTTGGTTGATTTTAATTTTGGTTATAGTTTTAGTTTTGATTTGGTAGCTATCCTAGAAGTTTTGGTTTTCATGCAGGGTGACATTGTTGTTTAGTATGCAAGTTTTGTAAGCATAAAAAGTACAGTATAAAAGTCAAGAAAGATGGAACTGTAAATGATAAAAAGCATACCTGACGAGTCTTCTCGTTCCACCACCTGAAACTTAAAATGCATGTGAGAGCACTTTATATTAAGCAAAAAAATAAGGATTTAGTGATCTACCAAACACTAGGACATATCTTGGTGAGTCCCTATAATTTTATTAATGATGATTTTTATTAAGTAAGACATATTAAGTTTAGTAGACCTCCAAGGTATCCAACAGGTTTGGTGAAAGAAGACGGTCCATGCTTCCCTCTCACTACCTGGTGAAAGGTCTCAAGCTCTTTTTAAACTTATTATGTTTCTTAATAACCCATCGTATAAATACATTTAATGCTCGATGAACATTGATGTTTCAATTATCCCTAAGAGTAGGGTAATTATCACTTATAATTTATTTTGAGGATTATGTGGGAGAAGACCCTTAAAGGGGCTAGTTAATGTTATCAAGACACTTAGCCAACTTTTTAATTTGGGCTAGTAGTGTTTTAAAGGTGTTCAATTTTTATTCACTTCTCTAATCCTTATTTAATCAAATTTGATTTAGCGTAGGTCCCTACTAAGCCCTTAAGATTCTGGTGGACGTCTTAGTCATTTTGAAAGAGACTAAATTTTAAATGACAATAATTCATCATCAAAATGTCTGAATCACTTGAACATCAAATATTGGTATTAAATTAGTTGGTTATTAACACCCAAAACTATTCCCTATAAGTCTATGATCATTTTATTTCGTAGACTCAAAAATTTTAATCCTCTAGGAATTTTTAAATTTATCCTTTAATTGGAAGAAGTGGGATTGGTTTACCAATTAATCCCTTGTGTTTCTTAGATCAAAGATTGGCCATCTCCCTTTCTTAACTTAAGCCTAAATGTTAATTAAGGCTAAATTTCCAAAATTACTTTTTTTCCCCCTAAGGCTCTAATACTTCATAATTCATCAAATTTAATTCAACTGACTTTGGGATTTGTATCCCACCTCACTCATGGGTCAATTAAGCCATGAGAGGAGAAAATATGATTTTTTAAATTTTAATTTAATTTATATATTTATTTACATTCAAGAATAGGATTTTTCAAATAAAATTCCATAACTTGACAAAGGAATCACTTAAAATTTTTATTAGAGGTAGATATAGAAGAGAGAATCATTGAGAACAATATTTGTGATTTTTTTAGTTTAATTTGAATTATTAGAATTATTTTTAGTTATGGAGCATTTATTAATTATAAAAAATTTTAAATGTGAAAAAGTAAATTTTATATTTTTCTTTAGTCTCCCCGAGATCAAGCAATCCAAAGAAACAAATTTAACAATTTTCTAATTTCTCTTTAAATTGTTAGAAGTATTTTAGTGAAAATCCATTTTTATGCTTAAAAAATTATTTTAAACTTCAAAATTCAATACCTTCACTTAGAAAATCAGGAAAAGTATTCTAATTATTTCTAAGTGCTTAGGAAACAATTTAGAACATTTCCATGAATTTTATTATATTTGTGATTTTTATCATTTTTTAATAATTTAAATATTAAAGAAAGGCTTAAAACTGGAAGTTTTATGTAAATTAAAAATTTCTTTTTAGAAAATTCATCTGATCATAGAGAACTCCAAAAACTATTTTTTATAATGTTTTTAGTTATATTTTAATGGTTAAAAAATAATTTTTAGTGTTAAAAATGACATTTAACTTAGAGAATCAATTTGAGTTATCAAATGAGCTCCAAATATTTTGAAACTTTTATGGGGAGTTCTCTGAGCTTCAAATTTTTGTGGAAATTAAAAAATAAGTCATTTCAATGTTTGTATTTCCAAAAATTACTTTTTTTTTTGCACTTTAGGGTTTGTAAAAATTAGGTGCACTCTTATTAGCTTAACTCATGAAATATTTTTCAATAGGTTCTCCGACAACAATAAACCTTCCAAAATTTTCTTGGAATTTTCTAAGCAACATACTAATTATTATGATTAATTTATGCAAATAATAGGCATAAACTAAAAAAATATGAATCTGTTTAGAGATCTCCTCTGACTTTAAAAAAATCAGATAATGTTCTCTAAGATAGAGGCAACAACATGCCAAAATTTCAAGCCATGGTGAAATGTCTACATGCATGGAGAATCAAAAAATTAAAAATAGTATTTAATTAATTATAAATATAATATGAATCACATAAACTTCAAATTATTTCCACTCTGTTTTTCTTTGTTCACTGGGGAAGAGGGTATTTTTATTTTATTTTTGTGATGTTTTTACACCAAGATATGAATTTTTGAAGTTACGGATCATTTTCTGATTTATTTAATTTCTTATTTATCTATTCAAACGCGTAGAGCTGACTAGATCCTAGGCGGCTCCAAAAACATGTGTGGCGCACTCTGATTGGACGTTGTCTTCCTGATAGCCACTGACTCGGCCCGCGCTTTATGAACCACGCTCCCATCCCGCGCAATCAGAGCCCTTCATTTGATACACGTACGATCCAACTGTTCTGCGTCATCATCCCCAAATAGAGTGAACCCATAACTGTCCACACTAAAACCTCAAGATGTCCCCCCATTTCTCTACTAAATGACCTCGGGTTTAATCCTATGGACTTGTCTAAGTTTGACGAACACATCCATACGGTAAACATGCCGTTAAAACAACTCTAATTAAATGGAGAATCAAAATAGGCTTCAGAAGAGGGGAAGTTCAATACCTTTACTGTGAGAAGGGAAGCTTCAATCAGATGTTCTAGGCACATTCGTGGAGGTCCAAGGAAGCTAAATATTGATACTCTAGTCGTGGTGAATGTTCTAGAACCTAATTTGATCAAGGCCAGATTTGGGTGTTGGTCTTGAGCTATCTGTATGAAGGGGATTTGATAGGGCTTTATCTTAATTCACTTTGGTGATGGTGTGGATGAGTTTAATTTGGATTTGGTGCACTGTAGAGGTGTTGTGGAGGATGTTCTGTCTTCGGTAAGGATTTGAGCTCAAAAATTGAGCTCCAGCATGGGGAATTAGGAAAATGGAGTGGTTGGGTTGCACTGTGGTGGTCTCAAGAAAGCTCAGGGAGTGGTTTTAGAGGGTATTCTTAAGAAATTTTCAGCACACCTCCCATGGCCATGGAGGTGGAGGTTTTATAAAAAATGGCTGAGGGTGGCTCTATGGGCCAATATATGAGTGCATAGTGTGGCCTATGTGGATGGGGAAGAGGGTCTAAACTTCAAATGAGATGAGGTGGCCTCTATGTTTAAATTGGGTTTGTTTTGGTTCCTCCGGGGACTAGACTGGCCAACAAAGCTAGGGGAGGTGGCTAAGAGGTTATGCGCGATAGAGGAATCAGTCACAACAGTTTATTTGGCCAGGTGTTTAGTTTTGGCGAAAATCGATTATGCTTAAGTAAATTTGGAATTAAATCCCTTGATTTGGGGATCCATTGGTCCATGGCTCATTTTGGTGGTTCCATGTGGTTTAGCTTGGTCAATAAGGTCCAAAATTTGGCTGCTGCAGCTTTGCTTTGACCAATTTGGCTAGATTGGGTCAACTTTTGGTGAAGGGCTCCAAGTAGGTCAATTTGGTTAAAGCTTGGGTTTGGTCTAGGCTAGCCATGAACTTGAGCCCAATTGACTGATCAACATTGTGTAGATGATTGTAATGAAGATTTTTGGTGAAGGATTTAAGTAATTTTGAGTTCAATTGGGAGCTCAACTTGAAGGATTTTTAGATTTTGTTCAATTTGGGCATGTTGGACTAGAATTGGTCTTAAGTTGAGCTAGGCTTCAAATTTGGCTCAATTGAATAGTCCAAACGATCAAGGGAGATGTTATGAAGGTTTTTCATGAAGGAATAGAGTGAAAATTTTGGGGCTAAGGTAATCACTTAGGTGGAATTTTGAGACATGGCCAATTTGGGGCGAATTTGGGTTTTTTTTCGACTTAGGTCAATTCACTAAGGCCAATTGAAGGTCAAGTTTGATGTGTAGGAATTTTATGAAGAGTTTAGCTTTCAAATTGAGGTCAATTGAGTAGGCAATGAGATTTAATTTGGAGAGATTAAGTCCTATGGCCAAAATTTTGGGTTTGATTTTGATCAAAACTGGGCTCAAAGAATGGGTGAACTGAGCTTAGATTTGGTTATATTGGTCATATGGAAGGTTAATTTTAGTTTAAAATTGAAATTGGGGGAAAATGGGACTAAATTGATGGACATTTGAGGTAAATTTGGGGAAATTGAGCCTTTAAAGAAAATTTTGGGGTTGGTCGAAATGGTCAAATTTGATCATGTGGTAGTTGAGAAAAATGAAATTAGGAATATCTGGAAGGTTTTGGGAATTTTTGGGATTTTTTAGAATTTTTGATATTTTGGGCTAAGGAGGGGCATTTTGGTAATTCAGCATTTTTTTGGTGATTTTAGGCAATTTGCATGTTTTTAAAAGGTTTGAAATGATTTTTGAACAAATTTGGGTATTTTTGATAAATTTGGGAATTTTGGCCAAATTTAGGGTTTCAAGGGTACTTTAAGTAATTTTGGGTGTTTAGTCGAAAAAGGCCAAGTTAGGTATTTTTAGTAGAATTGGGGTGTTAATCACTATAAATGAGTACCCATTTGGGTCCTCTATGTACTGGTCTTAGCTAACCCTAAGCCTATTGCCAGTGGGTTTAGGGACCATCTACATGAGTCTCCCAAACGATTAAGGGATCAAAATCAAGAAATTTTCAGTTTGTATTGGTGAGTGAATGTGAGTGAGGTAAATACCTTAGCTCTAGAAAAACACCTAGTTTCAACCCTAAGGTCAAGCAGTCCTATGGGAACTCTCCTTGGGCTCCCCCATAATGTCCCCACCTACTAAGTACTAGAGGTTAGGACCACTATGTGGAACTTTAAGTTGAGTAAAAAGGAGTTTGGAATTTATAATGGTGAGGGTTCCTTTTCTAGTTTTCTAGGAATAGACAACTGAAAAGTCCTATGGCTAGACCCTATGCTACTAAAGAGGAAAAAGTAGACCTCAACTAAAAGTGAGGTCAATAAATGGACCCCCAATAGTTGTGGTGTGCTGGGCAAGCACACCGCGCGTTTTGGCGTTGACCGACGAGATGAACAAAACTAATACAAACTCCTAAGTCAATAGACCTAGAAGGAGATGTAGAATTGTGTGTGTTATTTTGTTTTTGTTGTGGAATTAGCAAGTGAATATTTGCTCGAATTCAAGAAGTAGGAACTCTCGCTGGGGATTGGAGAGTTGGTTTTGAGTTTTCAGATATCAGGTGTTCATAGAGGATAGAAATCAGTATGTAAATGCTGACCTTGAAGTGGGAATTGAAGTTTAGGTTTTAATTTCAAAAGAGGGTCGGAAGTTAAGGACCGACCTCAAAAAGAGAGAAATCAGAAGTTAAGGGCTGATTCCAAAATGAAAATTGAAAGTTAATGATCAATCTCAAGAGAGAGTCGGAAGTTAAGGACCGACCTCAAAGGGAGTGAATTAGAAGTTAGGGACTAATTTTAAAATTATAATTAAATTTAATGGTCAATCATGAAAGAGAGTCAGAAGTTAAGGACCGACCTCAAAGGAAGTGAATCAAAGGTTAGGGGTTGTTTCTAAAATGAGAATTGAATGTTAATAATCAATCTCAAAAGAGAGTCGGAAGTTAAGGACCAACCTCAAAAGAAGTGATTCAGAAATTAAGGACTGATTCTAAAATGTGATTCAAAAGTTAATGATCAATCTCAAAAGAGAGTCGAAAGTTTAGGAATGACCTCAAAATAAGTGAATCAGAAGTTAGAAACTGATTCTAAAATGAGAATTGAAAGTTAATGATCAATCTCAAAAGAGAGTCGGAAGTTAAGGACCAAACTCATAGGAAAGGAATCAGAAGTTAAGGACTGATTCTAAAATGAGAATTGAAAGTTAATGAACAATCTCAAAAGAGAGTCGGAAGTTAAGGACCAAACTCAGAGGAAAGGAATCAGAAGTTAAAGACTGATTTTAAAATGAGAATTGAAGGTTAATGATCAATCTCAAAAGAGAGTCGGAAGTTAAGGACTGACCTCAAATGGAAAGGAATCAGAAGTTAAGGACTGATTTGAAAATGAGGATTGAAAATTAATGATCAATCTTAAAGAGAGTTGGAAGGTAAGGACTGACCTCAAAGGAAAGGAATCAGAAGTTAAGGACTTATTCCAAAATGAGAATTGAAATTTAACGATCAATTTCAAAAGAGAGTCGGAAGATAAGGACCGACCTTAAAAAGAGTGAATCTGAAGTTAAGGACTGATTCTAAAATGAGAATTGAAAGTTAATGATTAATCTCAAAAGAGAGTCGGAAGTTAAGGACCGACCTCGAAAAGAGTGAATCAAAATTTAAGGACTAAGTCTAAAAATGAGAATTGGTGGTGTTGAATCCAAAGATACGTGTCGTGTGAAAAGTTTGACATTGTTGAAGAAGATTTGTGAAATTTTTGTGAACTTTTGTGTAGAACGTGAAATTCCACGGGGATGTTAGGAGAATTAGTGCAGACAAAGATAGTTGTGCTGCACGAGTAAAGAGTAAGAGACCTCAAAATAAAGAGAATCTACTCAACAGATTTATTTCCATTTCTTGTCGTTTTTATTACATTTAATTATCAAAATATTTTTTCAAAAATTTAATTTTAGTTGGTTGATTTTTCAAAAGAGAGTTGTTTTGTTGTTTGCTTGTTTGTTATTTTTATTTAAATTTTATTATCATCAACTTTTTTGTTTTGTTGTTATGTTCTTTGTTCATTATAATCTCGAACCATCGTATGGTCTATGGTTTTTATCCATCACACAAAAATGTAATTGACAAAAAGGCTAATTTATGAAAGAAACTTAATTAATCTGTTCCAATAAATGTTACATATTGAATTTAGGCAAAAACCTCAAAAAGTATAATATGCTAACTGCATCAAAGTACATCCTTAAATATCACATGCCAAGTACATATCATAGGCTGAGCATGTATGATACATGTCATGTCTGCTGTAATGAAATGCAGCAAAACGGAAATGAATCCTATGAATGTCTGCCTCTGATGATGCAAGCTCCTGATTGAGCATATCTTCTAAGCCACACTCAAGAACAAGAGTTCATTTTACATGTACATAGAGGTGCAACCCTCTCATAGCTTGTACGACACTAGTTCTTCCAATTTTGGATTTGGTTGAAACCCATATGGCATTTTGTTGTTATCCATTCGTCGAAAGGTCACAGACAACCTACAGTTTTGTACCCTTGGAATATTGTGCTTTGCGACGTCTGCTCCATTCCCTTTAAGGAATAACACTGAACCAACAGGTAGCAGAATTTCTACGGGCCCTCTGAATTGACCAGGGCCTATAATATCTATTTTTTTTCCAAATAAAATGACGCTTTTGCTCATGAATGAGAGCGTGCAGAAAGGTCTCACAAAGTCATGATGATCAATTTCCATAGATATGCAGTCTCCTTCATCGTTTATGCTGATGATGTAGCTATTAGGAATGTAGTCAGCTGGTAGTATACTCCATTGGACCATTCCTTTAATAATCTATTTTATCATTCGAGGTAGTGGATCCACTCGATCGTGTCTGAGAATCCCAGGAGGATTTCCTTATTTATCGTTGGTAAAGTTGTAGCAACAACCGCACCGGATAGTGATCCTCTCCTTTCCTCGCATCCACTTTTTTGGTTCAGAATAGGTTCTTTCCATAAGCAAGCCTTCTCAACCTCTATCTCTCAGATCAAAAATGCAGTCGAGAATGTTTTGTTCATCACTTTCTAAGAAGACCCTGGTGTATAATTACAATCCCTCTAATATGTTGATGAATTCTCTTTCCACTTCTTCATAGAATTCAAAATTCCTTTTGCTTGCTTTACTTATTTTGTAATATTTTATTGTACTAAGGATTGGCGGCTGTCGGGGATATTCCCTCATTTCAACATTTATGGGAACCCAAGCTGGTGTTGTCTCTATTTGTAGCGGAATGTATGACTCTGCGTCTGACAGGACATATGGCTCTATACCCCACGGGTCATATGGCTTTGCATCCATCGGGTAATCAGTGGTCTGAGACCCATCATCAGTAGATGTGTACTCCTCTAAAGTGTTGTAATGTTGTAGGTGTAAGGTATTACAGTCCGGGCACTCTACAAATACCTTTGTAGCTGACGTGCGTGCTGGTATCTTGACGTTGTAGGTAGGGTAACCTGTACAAAGAACATCTGAAGCTAGTAGTATTTCCAGCTCTGTAACAAACCCAGACACCTCATCTGTAGCAGGTAAGCTGGAAGAGTTTTCTCTCATGCCTGGATCATAAATGTTCCTTTCAGGAATATGGATAAGTAAATTTCCTACCTCTTTATGGCGCCTTCTTTCTTCTTGTAAGAAAGCCCTCTACTTTTGGCCGCTAGCATTTATGCACTAAGTTCTTTATAGAAAAGCGTCCAGTAGTCTTTCATTATCGGTAGTGACTAGGTCCCCAGTCAGCGTAGCTATCATGGACGATAGGCGGCTAGGCCCCTCCATCGGGTCTTGTTGTACCATCACATTCTTTCCCTTCAGTGATGAATTGTCTTTGGTGGTCAACCTTAGCAGTGAGGGCAGCCATTCCTTTTTCTGTCGGCTGACGATATCTATTAGAGGCCCCTCATAATCAATGTCGACTTGACCAAATTACATGTTAAAGTCTATGGTGCCGCCCTGGGGCGCCATTTCCTTGTTGAGTGCGAGGTTCCATCCATCTTTAAATAAAAAGATCAGCCTCTAGCATGACATTTCTCTGCAGACGACAGGAAAAATGTTTGTGAGCTGAAACTTAGCATGAACAAGAACAAAATTAAGTATTTATTAAGTAAAATTTTAGTTTATTTTGGTGAAGAAGTCACTTATTTGTGCATCCATTTTGTTTAATTTAGTAGGATGTTAAGTTTAAAAAGAGAAAATTGAAGAATGTAATTTTAAAAAATTTTCATTATGTTGAGGTTAAAAAAAAATTTTGGACCTGGTCATAGACATTTGGCCACATAGATAACCCCAAAACAATCCAAATTTCAAAATTTTGAATTAAGCGATGACAAACAATGTTAGGTTGTGTAGTATGCCTTCAGGTATCGTCCGTTGATTAGTAGCATGGATCTTTCACACTGGAAATCTACTAACTGGTAGGCTCTTTCTGCATAGAACTTTTCAACGACAAATGGTCCCTTCCAAGTTGGCTCAAATTTTCCAACTATCTTGCGACGTGCAAATATAGGCTTTTTGAGCACGAGTACGAGGTCACAAACTCTGAATGTCCTTGGGTAGCCCAATTTGACATGAGAGACGGCATCAAGTTCTTTTCCCTTAAGACTCTCTAGCTCTTCAAGTCTGAGTTTTGCACATTCTTCTATTGTAAGCTGGTTGGCAACAACGACCCTGAGAGACGACGTCTGAATTTCTAACGGTAGCAAGACCTCGGACCCGTACACGAGCATGTAGAGTGTACACTGAGTGGGAGTCCTAAACATCATCTGGTAGACCCACAAAGCTTCTAGCAATTTGTTTTGCCAATCTCTTTTGTTTTCTTCTAGTGTTTTCTTTAAAATTTTTACCAATGTCTTGTTGATGACTTGTCGGTGTTATTTTGTGTTGGAGCAGTTGCCTGTAAGAAGCTGTCGGTCACCGGAATTGAAATCTCGTCGCTCGCTTCGGAAAGACATTTTAATTATATATATTTATTTAGTTTTAGAAAAAAATATGAAATCAAACTTACCACATATTTTTCATAGTTTAAATGAAAGAGCGTTGTACCTAAAATCCTGTATCTATCCCGAAGGATAAACACAAAACTTGAGGATAAGGCTCGATCAAATAAACTAAGGAATATATGATATACGTTTGTTCTATGAAACCTTTATATTTGCTGACAAATTCCCTTATTTAATATAAAGAATTAAATAGGGTTTATATTAAGCTGGGTTTGGACATGCTTCCTATAAGGGCCCCCTATAGTTAATTACATCTTAAATGACCAAAGCCACCTAAGAAGACTCTCGATAAAAATTAGGAAATATTTTCTTCAAGGAGTCTCAAAGGGTAAAAATGTTTAACGAGATCGGACAAAGAGGTGTGAAGTGGGATTGGTTCAAATTTGGAACATTTATTACAGAATCCAAAAGAAGAAGAACTAGGGGATGTCATGCATCCAGAGGAGAACCTCAGTGACATCCCAAGCTATCCTAATGTTTTGCTTCAGTTTTGAGGAGAAATATTTAGGTATTTCAGCCTGCCAATTTTTATTTTTTAGGGCTTACATTCATGTGAAATGGTTACACAAATAACTTGGAAGATATGAGGATTTAGGTCGTAACAAACGACAACCTCAAAATCCTAAGACAAGTTATGACTTATATTTTATAGCAGGGCTATACAAAGGCCTAAAGATAGGGTGAAGATTTATGTTGCATAAGCAAGCAACCTTGAAGTCATATGGCTTTGTTGTTTATATATAAGGAAGGAAGATTGGTTTAGCTGGGGAAGACAGGTTTTGCTGTTGGAGATGGTCGTGTTGCCCACCATGCTCCTTGCTGCGATGAGTTTGAGTTTTCTAGTGTGTCAAGTTATAATGTCAAATCAGGTGGCCTTATGGTTGAAGTTGCCGCAACGAGTTTGAGTTATCTAGTGTGTCAAGTTATAATGTCAAATCAGGTGGCCCTATGGTTGAAGTTCTTTAATTTTTACAGAGGGCATATTAAAGTTGATTGGAGCGACACCGGTTAGGATCCTACGGTTCCCTCATGGGGGCATATTAAAGTTGATTAGAGCGACGTCGAGTTAGGATCCTACGGTTCTCTCATTCCGGCACCACTTTTTTCTATTGGATTCACTTAGTCCAAAATTAGGATCCTACGGTTCCCTCTTTCCGGCATCACTATTTTCTATTGGATTCACTTAGTCCAAATGATGGGTCCTACGGTTCCCTCGTTCCGGCATCACTATTTTCTATTGGATTCACTTAGTCCAAATGGTTTGCGGTTCCCTCGTTCCGGCATCACTATTTTCTATTGGATTCACTTAGTTCAAATGAACTTATGGTTCCCTCGTTCTGGCACCACTATTTTATATTGGATTCACTTAGTCCAAATGAGCTTATTGAACTCAACTTAATGAGTTCCATAATTTCATTTAGACTGTGAGAAGTCTCATTAACAACTGTAGGTTACCTCCTCCGGGGAATTCCTGATCATCCGATAGAGAAATCTTAATTTAGTTGCAATTGTAGTGTTGTGTGATGTTTGTGATTAGATTTTAAGTTGTTTTATATTTTGAATGTTGTGGGGGTTAATTTTATCTTGGTTAATTTTAATTTTAGTTTTGGTTTTAGTTTTGTGGCTATCCTGATAGTTTTAGTTTTCATGTAGGGTGGCATTGTTGTTTAGCATGCAAATTTGTAGGTATAAAAGTATAGTATGAATGTACAAGAAAGACGACGCTGAAAACTGTAAAAGTGTACCTGGCGAGTCTTCTCATTCCACCACCTGAAACTCAAAAGGCATGTTAAGGTAGTTTATATGAAAACAGAGAAGTAAAATTTTGATGACCTATCTAACCCTATGTCATATCTTGGTGGGTCCTTAGAAGCTTCCCTCTTATCACTTGGTGAAAAGTCCCGAGTTTTTTTAAACTTATTATGTCGCTTAATAATTCATCCTATAAACACCCTAATGCTTAATGAACATTGATGTATCAATTATCCCTAAGAATAGGGTAATTATCATCTGCAATTTAATTTTGAATATTATGTGGGTGAAGACCCTTAAAGAGCAAGTTAGTGTTACTGGAACACAGCCAAATTTTGACTTGGGTGTGTAGTGTTTGAAAGATGTTTTAATTTTAATTGAGCTTGTTTTTCTAATCAACATTTAATCAATTTTGATTTAGCCTAAGTCACTACTAAGCCCTTAAGACCTAAGTGAGTATCTTAATTAATTTTAAAAAGGTTAACCTTTAGGTGGTCATGATTCATGATTTGAATTGTATTTAAAAATCAAAATAGGTGTATTAAACTAATTAATTATTGACTTCAAAATTCATACCCTTAAGTCCTAGGATCATTTATTTTAACAAACTTTCAAATTTTAATAATTTAAAAATTTATTAACTTATCTTTTTAATTAAGAAAGTGAGGTTGGTTTCTACCAATTAACCCCTTGTGTTTCAAACATCCCAAATAATATCAGAGGTTACCCACTACCCTCCTTAAATTAAGCCTAAATGTTAATTAAGGATAAATTTCCAAAATTACATATTTGTCCCTAAGGCTCTCACACTTCATAATTCATCAAATTCAATCGAAAAGACTTTGTAATTTTTATCTTATCTCATTCATGGGTCAATTAAGACATCGGAGGAGAAAATGAGATTTTTTTAAATTTAATTTAATTTTTATAATTGATTCCATGATAAAATAGGACTTTTCAAAGAAAATTCCTAACTTGACTAAGGTAAACTCTAATCTCTTAAAATTTTTATTGGAGGTAGACTTAGACCAGAGAAGTCTTTGGACCAAATTTCATGATTTGTTGAATTTTATTTGAAATTCAAGAATTATTTTAATTTCTAGGGTATTTATTAAATATTAAATATTTTAAATGTGGAAAATTACATTTCATATTTTTGAAAAGTCCTCCTAAGGTCAAAGAACTCAAAGGAGAAGATTTTATATTTTTTTTTGAATTTTATTTGATTTATTGGAATTATTTTTAGTGAAAATTCATTTTTAGCCTTTAAAAATTATTTTTTAGCTTTGAAATTTAGTTTCTATATTTAAAAAATCAAGAAAAAAATTCTAATTATTTTTAAGTGCTTAGGAAGCAATTTAGAACATTTCCATGAGTTTTATTATTTTCGTGATTTTTAGGGATTATTAACTATCTAAATTTTTAAAATTGGCTAAATATCAAGTTTTAATTTTAAATTTCATTTTATTTTTAGAAAATACCTTTGATCACACAGAACTCAAAAAAACAAGTTTTATAATTTTTTAAGTTATATTTTAATTATTAAAAATAATTTTAGTGCCAAAAATTTTAATTAACTTAAAAAATTAATTTAAGTTTTCAAATGAACTTAAAGTGCTTTGTAATTTTTATGGTGAGTTCTCTGGATCCTAAAAAATAGTGGAACTTAAAAATCAGGTCATTTTGTGTTTTATAATTTTCAAAATTAATTATGTTAGTGATTTGGGGTTTGTAAAGATTAGGTTCATTTTAAATGACTTGACTAATGAAAATTTTTTTCAAAGGCTCTCTAGTCATCATAAAGCTTCTAAAATTTTCTTGGATTTTTCTATGCAACATTCTAATTTCTATGATTAATTTAAGCAAATAGTGCATATAAACTTGAAATATATGATTCTCTATCTAGGGACCTCCTTTAACTTTGGAAAAATAAAAGAATGTTTCGTAATACAGATACAACAATATGCTAAAATTTCAAGCCATGGTGTGATTACTACATGCATAGAGAATCAAAACAGTCAAATAAGTGTTTAATTAATTACAAATAAAATATACATCAAATGCATTCCAAACCATTTCCAAATTATTTTCCTCTGTTCACTGAGCAAGAGGGTATTTTTATTTTATTTTTGTAATTTTTCTACAATAAGATATGAATTTTTTAAATAAGAATCATTTTCTGAATTAATTAAATCACTATTTATTTATTCAAACGTGTGGCGCCACCTCAGCATATGACGCGCTCCCATTCGATGTCCACGTCCACCTCAACGCTGACTTGGCCTTCGGCTTATGTTCTGAAGCATTTTCTGAATGATCTCGGTCATCCATCTGATAAACACACGATCGAACGACGCTCCGTCATCGTCCCTGATAGCCTAGCCAGAGAACCATCTATCTTCTAGCCTTAAGATCTCTCTCATTTCTTATCCAAATTAGATGAAATTTTCTTCAAAAAATTCTCATCTAGACTAGAGGAACATATCCATACGGTTATGATGCCATGAATTCAACTAAAAAAAATGAAGAGTTCAAATAGGCTCGCAAATAAGAGAATTTTTATACCTTGGCTGTGAGAAGTGAAGCTTCAATCAGAGGTTCTTTGCACGTTCATCGTGATTCAAAGAGGCAAGGGATCGAGCCTCTAATCTTGGTGTAAGGCCTAGGTATGATTTTTATCAAGGCCGATTTTGGGTGTTGGTCTAGAGCTATTATAGAGGCTATTTCAAAGCATAATTTGAATGAGCTTTGTCTTCTCTTACTGTTGTGAAGGTGCGGGCACAAGCAATTGAGGTTTGGTGGAGTTTTCGGGGTTGTCCTGTTTCTGCCCTAATTTTCAAACTCAAAATTACGGTTACACGGGGGGAATCACGGCAATGGTGTGATTGGAATGAGTTGTGGAGGTCTCAAAGAAGCTCTATGAGTGATTTTGGAAGCTCTCTCTAAGAAAATTTTAGCACTTCTCCCATGGTCGTGGAGGTGAGTTTTTATAAAAATGGCCATGGGGTGGCTCTCAAGGCAAATGTTTGGGTGCATTATGGTGCTTAGTGAAGGGCAGAGGAGCTCTACAATTTGATTTGGCTGAGCTAGCCTCTAGGTTTGAATTGGGTGAAATTTAAGATGGGGTGGCCCTCGGTTTTGGCTTTTTTGGCAACTAGGCCGGCCGTCCATGGCAGGGGGAGGTGACTAGGAGCTCAGGGCATCTAGGGGAATCTGTCAAAGCAATTTTAAAGCAATGAAGTTTTTTTTGGTAAGGGTATCTTAAGCATGTGCATTTTTAGAAATAAGATCCCTCAGTTTTGGGGACTTTTGGTCCATGGCTTATTTTAGGTGGTTAGATGGGTTTTAGCTCAATCATAGGGTCTAACCAATGACTGAGGTGGAGTTAATTTTATTGCTTTAAGGTGGTTTCGTCATATTTAATGCATGGGTTCAATGTGGCTCAAGTGATCAAAGATTGGTTTTGGGCTAGGCTAGCCATGTTAATTGACCCAATAGATTGATTTACAATGTGTATATGATTGTTAAGAAGATTTTTGGTGAAGGTTTTAAGTGATTTTGAGTTCAATTGGTAGGTCAATTTGTGGGATTTTTTAAATTTGGTCAATTTGGCGATGTTGGGCTAGACATGGGTCTAGGCTGAGCTAGTATTGGGCTAAGTCCAAATTAAATGGTTCAAATGAACAAGGGAGATGTTGTGATGATTTCTCATGAAGGTATGGAGTGCAAATTTAGGGGCAAAGGCCTTCAATTTGGTGAGATTTAGTGGAATTTGGTGTCAATTTTGGGGTTAGGGCATTCAATTTGGTGGAATTTGGAGACGACCAACTTAGGGCAAATTTGAGGATTTTGAATTGGGGTTAAAATTAAATAAAATTGAGGCTTCACCAAGGCCAATTTAAAGTTTAATTTGGTGTGTAAGGGTGTTATGAAGAGTTTAGGATTCAAATTGAGTTAATTTGAGTAGGTTGTGGGATTCAACTAGGTAAGATTATGTCAGAGGTCTAAAATAGGGGGTTTTGATTTGAATCAAAATTGAGCTCAAATCATGGGCCAATTAGGCTTTTATTTGGTTTATATTTATCAAATGAAAGATTAATTTGAGTTTAAAATTTAAATTTAGGGGGATTGGGGTCAAATTAATGGACATTTGAGGTGAATTTGGGGAAATTCAGCCTTTAGACAATTTGGGGGTTTTGGTCAAAATGGTCAACTTTGCCAAATTGGGTTCAATTGAAGGGACCAAATTGGTTTTGAAGACATTTGAAGTGATTTTCGAGGTTTTGGGAAAGTTTGGGGTGCCAAGGCTATTTTTTCAATTTTGGCAAATTTGGGGGCATTTTGGTAATTTTGGAATCTTTTGGCGAATTTAGGAAATTTGCATTTTTTAAAATGGTTTGAAATGGTTTTTGAATAAGTTTGAGTATTTTGGGTGAATTTGAGGATTTTTACCAAATTTAGAGATTCAAGGGCATTTAGGTAATTTGGGTGGATTTATGGGCAAAGGCCAAGTTGGACATTTTGGGTAGAATTGGGGTGCCAATCACCATGTATGAGCTATAGACCAATGACATCCCCATTTGGGTCCTCTATGTACTGGTCTTAGCTAAACCCAAGCCTAGAGCCAATGGGTCTAGGGGACAATCTACATGAGTCTCCCAAAAGATCAAGGGATAAAAGTCAACATTTTTGGGTTTAGGGTTGTGAGTGATTGTGGGTGATAGTGAGTGGACTAGCTCCAAACCAAAACCCAGTGTCGACCCTAAGGTCAAGCAGTCTTACAGGGACCCTCTTTGAGATCCCCCATACTCACCCACCTACTAAGTGCTAGAGGTTAGGACCAATATGTGGAACTTCAACTTGACCAAAAAAAGTTTGAAATTTCTAATAGTGAGGGTTCCTTTCTAGTTTTCTAGGAATAATAAACATGATAGTCCTCTAATTAGACCCTAGGCTACTAAAGAGGGAAACCTAAACCTCAACCAAAAGTGAGGTCAACAACACCTTCTGTTTTGGCAGCCCCTACCCGGAAAAAACCCTTGATACTTTATACCGCAGCCTTAGATGACTCTCTTGGAGCCCTCTTAGCCCAAGTCAATGATGAGGGTAAAGAAAATGCACTCTACTACTTAAGTCACCATCTAATACCAACGGAGATAAGGTATCCACCTATTGAGAAGCATTTTCAAGCGTTAAGTTTTGCTGCCCAGAAGCTCACACATTACAAGCTTTCTCATAAAATTACCCTAATCTCGAAAGTTAATTCGTTGCAATATTTGATGACCCGACCAACACTCTCTGGACGTCTAGCGAGATGGTCAATGATTTTGTTGCAATTTTGATATAACTTTTGTTCCCCTCTGTGATATCAAGAGACAGATTTTAACAAATTTTCTCGCTGCACACCCACTTCTAACTGAGTCCTCTCTTAATGAAGAGTTATCGGATGAGCAAGTATTATAAATGAATTTCTCAAGTGCGCAACATTGGGAGATGTACTTTGACGGAGCATCGTCAGCCAAAAAAGACAAAGGATCAGGCACACTTATACGAGGCAAAGCAGGAATTAGTTTAATCTTCATCAAGCTAGATAAGGACATACTGAGATTTTTAGTTCACCTGACAGAGCCATGTACCAACAACGAAGCAGAATATGAAGCGCTGATTGCCATATTGGAATTAACAATCTCGATGGATATAATGGATATCGTCATATATGGTGACTCTAACTTATCATCCAACAAGTAGTTGGACAATGCAAGATTTTAAAATCATGGTTAGTCGAATACCACCAGTACACAATGAAGCTGCTTGAGCAGATTCCCAACATAACTATCTACCAAATTTCTCGGGGAGATAATGCCCATGCTGACACTCTAGCAAAACTTGCAAAAGAATTCTCGTGTCCCTCAAAGGATTTCATTGACATCACAGTACAAGAGACACATGTTTTGTCTTGAATTGACCTTGACAATCTACACAAGCTCAGAAAAAAAGAAGAAATGATGATTAAGGTTGCTGATATCAGCAAAGATTAGCGTAAGCCATTATAGAATATTTGTAGACTGGAAAGCTACCAGAGGACAAGTCAACAACACATCACATCACAAGAATGGCCATGTCATAAGCCCTAGTAGTTGATGTCATCTACAGAATATCATTTAATCAGATGTGGTTGTGATGTCTAAGTAGAGCTAAAGCACAGAATATTGTGGAAGAAGTATACGCCGGATTTTGTGGTGCCCACCAATCGGGACCAAAAATGAAAATGAAGAGCAAGAGACTCAGATATTATTGGCCAGCAATGATGTTTGACTACATGGATACAACTAGAAGATGTCACCAGTACCAAGTGCATGAGGTGGTCTTGCACTAACCTCCGAATGTGCTACACCCAACCGTCACCTCGTGGCCATTCGAGTGTTGGGGCATGGACGTAATAGGTTTGATGGATTTATACTAACTGCTATAGATTAATTTTCCAAATGGATAGAGGCAGTGCCGTTATGAGAGGTTAGAACATAGCACGTCCTTTAATTTTTTAAAAGCTAAATCTTCTACCATTTTTGAGTTTTGCGCAAAATAATTTCCTACAATGGGACAGCCTTCAAGAGCACCAAAATCAACAATTTTGTCAAGTGGCAAGGGGAAGACTTGAGATACTCTACAATCTACTATCCTAGGGAAAAAGGCCTGGCCAAAGCCTTCAACAAAACCCATGTACTGATTTTGAAGGAAACAGTGGACAAAAACAAAACAGATTGGCATAACAAACTGTTAGACGCCTTGTGGGCCTACCAGAAAATGTTCAGAACTCCAACTTAGTGTACACCTTACATGCTTGTGTATGAGTCCGAGGTCGTACTAACGCTTGAAGTTAAGACACCGTCTCTCAGAGTCGCTGTTGCCAATCAACTTACAATAGAAGAAAGTGCAAAACTCTGACTTGAGGAATTAAAAAGTCTCAGAGGAAAATGGCTAGAAGCACAACAGTATTTGGAGCTTTACTAGGCTAAAATGATACAAGATCATAACAAATTGGTCGGCCCAAGGACAATCAAAGTTGGTGATCTTATTCTTGGGCTCAAAAGGCATGTTGTTGCATGTTGCAAGATAGGTAGAAATTTTGAGTCAACTTGAGAGGGACCATTTGTTGTAGAAAAGGTCTACACATGAGGAGCCTACTAATTAGTAAACTTCCAAGGCGAAAGACCCATGTTGCCGATCAACGAATAATAGTTGAAGACATTATGCAACTTGACATTGGTTAAATTGAAATTTTTAAATTTTAATTTTTCTGCGGTTAATTATTTGGCCAAATGTCTGTGATTGGGTAAAAAAAAATGCAATAAATTAACCTCTATAAAATGAAAACTTTTGAATATACATACTTCAATTTTCTCTTCTCTACCTTTAAAAGTTTGATATTTTACTAAATTAAACAAAAAAAAAACATACACATAAATAAATGATCTTCTCATCAATATAAAAAATAAATTTGTCTAATAAAAACTTTATTTTGTTCTTGTTCCTGTTAAATTTTAGCGCACTGATGTTTTTCGTGTAATCTGCGGTGAAAATGTCAGGATAGAAGCTAATTTTTGCTTTCAAAGATGGCTGGAACATTGCACTTAATGATAAAAGGCCACCACAAGGTGGCACCATAGACTTTGACATGGAATTCAGTCAAGTCAATATGCACTATGAGGGTCTCCTGATGGACATGGTTAGCCATTGAGAAAAAGAAGGGCTACCATCGCTGCTAAAAATAAGCACGAAGGATGATTCCTCACTGAAGGGAAAAAATATGATAATACAGTAAGATCCGATGGAGGGGACTAGTCGCCTGTTGTCTATGATAAATATACCAACTAGAGGCCTAGTCACTACTAATGACGAAAGACTGTTGGACGCACCGATGCAAAGAACTCAACGCAGAAATGCCAATCGTAAAAAAACATAAAGCTTTCCTGTGCGAAGAAAGAAGATGCCAGAAGGAGGCAGAAAACTTGCTTACCCCTATTCCTGAGCAGAATATCTACGATCGAGAGATCAGGGAGACTTCTTCCAGCTTGCCTGCCAGAGAGGATGAGTTTGAATTTGCTATAGAGCCGGAGATACCAGGAGTTGCGGATGATCTTTATGTGGGTTGCTCGACATGCAATGCCAAGATAGCTACATGGACACCAGCTACAGGGGAATTTGTGGAATGACTGGACTGCAACGTCCTCCTCCTAGAGTATAACAATACTCTAAAGGAGTACATGTCTACCGACGATGGATTTCAGATCACTGATCACCCGATGGAGGAGTCATATATTCTGCTGGATATAGAGACAGCACCAGCATGGATTCTCGCTGATATTGAAATGAGGGAATGCCCTCGACAGCCGCCAATGATCACGATGGCAGAATTTTACAAATTGATTAAAGTGAAGAAACGAGAATTTGATTTTTATGAAGAAGTTCAAGGGAGATTTATCCATATACAGCAGGCTTGGAGCTGTACACTAGAGTCTTCTCTGAAAGCGATAAAAGAAGCACTCTTGATTGCTTATTAGACCTAAGAGACAGAGGTCGAGAAAGTCTTCTAATGGAAAGAACCTATTCTGAGCCACGGAAAAGGATGTGTGGAAAAGGCAGAATCACCAAACAATGTGTTTGCTGTTACAACTTTACCAAAGACATACAAGGAATCCCCCGGGGATTTTAGGACACGACGAGGTAGATATGTTACCTTCTATGATAAAGTGAATGATCAAAAGGATGGTTCAATGGAGCATACTTACAGGTGATTGCATTCCTAACAGTCGCATCATCAACATTTACGATAAAGGTGTTTGCATTCCCCCACATATAGACCATCATGAATCTGTGAGACCTTTTTGCACGGTATCCATGAGCAAAAGTAACCTTTTATTTAGAAAAGAAATAGATGTCATTGGCCCCGACATGTTTAATGGATCCATGGAGATTTCGTTACCAGTGGGTTCAGTGTTGGTTGTTAAAGGAAATAGAGCAGATATCGCCAAACATTACATTCTAGGGGTACAACATTACGGCTGTCTATAACTTTTCGAAGGACAGATAACACCAAAATACCATATGTATTCTGACCAGATGTGGAGCTAGAAGAGCTACTGTCATACGAGCTATGAGAGAGTTGCACCTCTAAGCACATGCAAAGGGGACTCTTGTACAGGAGCGTCGCTTAGTAGGTCAGTTCGATCGAGAGCTCACCCCACCAGACATGGACATTCAAAGGATACCTTTTTATACTACATTTTGACACAACAAATATGATGATATATGTACCAGATTTGCTTAGCTTTTGATATGTACCAAGCATGAGATATTTTCAGATGTACTCTTGATGCGTTAAGCAAAATTGTACCTTTCGAGGCTTTGGCCTGTAATGAATTTGTAATACCTGTTGGAGCAGATTAATGAAATTTATTTCAAAATTTTGTTTGTTTGTTCAATTGTCCTTTTGTACGATGGATAAAGAGCCACAGAACCATACATTGGTTCCAAGTTACAGTGAAGAAAGAACAAAATGATAAAAACTTTATAATAATAAAAAAAACTCTTTTAAAAAAAATCAAACAACAAAAAAAATAAATTTTAAAAACATATTTTGATAATTAATGTGATTAAAAAAACAAGAAAAATAAATAAATCTACTGAGTTGATCTTTAAATTTCGAGGTCTCTTACTCTTTGCTCGTGCAGCACAACTGTCCTTGTCGGCATTAAATCTCACAAAAATTCACATATCTTCCTCACCAATGTCAACATTATCACATGACACATATATATGGATTCAACACCATAAATTCTGTGCTAAATTTCAATTCTCATTTTGGAATCAGGCCCTAATTTCTGAATCCCTCCTTTCGAGCTCGGTCCCTAACTTCTGATTCTCTTTTTGAGATTGATCCTTAAATCTTAATTTTCATTTTGGAATCAGTCCCTAAATTCTGATTCCCTCTTGTCGAGGTTGGTCCCTAAGTTCTGATTCTCTTTTTGAGATAGATCCTAAAATTTCAATTCTCTTTTTGAGATAGTCCCTAACTTTTTATTCTCTCCTTTCGAGGTCGGTCCCTAACTTTCGATTCTCTTTCTGAGATTGATCCCTAAATTTCAATTCTCATTTCAGAATAATTCTTTAACTTATGATTCCCTTCCAGGTCGCTCCCTAACTTTTGATTCTCTTTTTGAGATTGATCCTTAAATTTCAATTCTCATTGCGGAATCAGTCCATAACTTCTAATTCCATCCATTCGAGGTCGTTCCCTAACTTTCGATTCTCTTTCTGTGATTGATCCCTAAATTTCCATTCTCATTTTAGAATTGGTCCTTAACTTTTGATTCCCTCTTATCGAGGTCAGTCCGTAACTTATTCTCTTTTTGAGATTGATCCTTAAATTTCAATTCTCATTTCAGAATCGGTCCTTAACTTCTAATTCCATCCTTTTGAGGTTGGTTCCTAACTTCCAATTCTCTTTTTGAGATTGATCCCTAAATTTCAATTATCATTTCAGAATCAGTACCTAACTTTTGATTCTATTTGTTTGAGGGCGGTCCCTAACTTGCGATTCTCTTCTTGGGATTAATAATTAAATTTCAATTCTTATTTCAAAATCAGTCCCTAACTTCTGATTCCCTCCTTTCGAGTTCATTCCTCTACTTCCGATTCTCGTTTTGAGATTAATCTTTGTATTTCAATTCTCATTTCAGAATCGGTCCTTAACTTCTGATTTCGTCCTTTTGAGGTTGGTCTCTAACTTTTAATTTTCTTTTTGAGATTGATCCTTAAATTTCAATACTCATTTCAGATTCAGTCCCTAACTTCTGATTCCCTACTTTAGATGTCGATCCCTAACTTTCGATTCTCTTTTTGAGATTTATCCCTAAATTTAATTCTCATTTTTGAATCAGTCCCTAACTTCTGATTCCCTCCTTTCGAGTTCAGTCCCTAACTTCTAATTTTGTTTTTGAGATTGACCCATATATTTCAATTCTCATTTTGGAATCAGTCCCTAACTTGTGATTCACACCTTTTAAAGCCAGTCCCTAATTTCTGGTTCTCTTTTTGAGATTGATCCTTAAATTTCAATTCTCATTTTAGAATCATTTCCTAACTTCTAATTCCTTCCTTTCGAGGTTGGTCCCTAACTTTGAATTCTCTTTTTTAGATTGATTCCTAAATTTCAGTTCTCATTTTGGAATCAGTCCCTAACTTTTGCTACCCTCTTTTTGAGGTCGATCCCTAACTTCCAATTCTCTTTTTGAGATTCATTCCTAAATTTTAATTCTCATTTCAGAATTAGTCCCTAACTTCTGATTCCTTCCTTTCGTTGGTTCCTAATTTTTTATTCTCTTTTTTAGATTGATCCCTAAATTTTTATTTTCATTTCGGAATCAGTCCCTAACTTCTGATTCTCTCCTTTTGAGGTAGGTCCCTAACTTCCGATTCTCTTTCTAAGATTGAGTCCTATATTTCAATTCTCATTATGGAATCAGTACCAAAATTCTGATTCCTTTTTCTTGAGATCGGTACCTAAATTCTAACTCTCTTTCCGGGATTGATACCCAAATATCAATTTCCACATAGGGATCAGTGCCTACATACTGATTCTTATCCTCTTTAAATATCTGAAACTTGTAAACTCAAAACACCCCCCCTAATCCCCAACAAGAGTTCCTAATCCTCAATTTAGAGCAAATATTAACTACTATATCCCCAACAAAAACTACTAGCACTCAAATTCTACACTCCTTCTAGGTTTATTTACTTAGATGTCTACATTGGTTCTATTGATCTCTTCGGTAAATGCCAATAAGCGCGGTGTGCTTGCCCAGTACACCACACCTATTGGGGTCCACTTGTTGACCTCACTTTTGGTTGAGGTTTAGTTTTCTTTCATTAATAGCCTAAAGTCTAGCCATAAGATTTTCTTGTTGACTATTTCTAGAAAACTAGAAAAGGAACCCTCACCATTAAAAATTCTAACCTATTCTTTGCTCAACTTGAAGTTCCACATATTGGTCCTAACCTCTAGCACTTAGTAAGTCAATATGGGGGAGCTCAAGATGAGCCCCCACAGGACTGTTTGACCTTAGGGATTGATCTTGGGTGTTGGTTTAGAGCTAGAGCACTCAATTACACTCACTATCATTTATATCCACTCACAATCTTAAACCCTTAATTATTGACTTTGATCCCTTGATCTTTTAGGAGACTCATGTTGATGGTCCCCAGACC
Source organism: Phalaenopsis hybrid cultivar (assembly GCA_002079205.1). Taxonomy (NCBI): domain Eukaryota; kingdom Viridiplantae; phylum Streptophyta; class Magnoliopsida; order Asparagales; family Orchidaceae; genus Phalaenopsis; species Phalaenopsis hybrid cultivar. The sequence continues at coordinate 474,316 of JXCR01121151.1, forward strand.
CATTGGCCCTAGGCTAGGGTTTAGCTAAGACTAGTACATAGAGTACCCAAATGACGATCTCATTGGTTCATAGCTTTTGTAGGGTAGTTCGTACCATAATTCTAACAAAAATTTCCAACTTGGCCTTTTTCCCTAAATCCACCAAAATTACCTAAATGCCCTTGAAACTTTAAATTAAAATCACTCCCCTTACACACCTATTTGTCTGATTTCGTTAAAAATTCCTATCCTTTTGACCTCTTTAAAGATAATATTGTCTGATTTTTATCGAGAGTTTTCTTAGGTGACTTCGGTTATCTATGATGTAATTAACTATGGGGGCTTGCCCTGATAGGAAGCTTTTTCAAACCTAGCTTAATATAAATCCTATTTAGTTCTACGTATTAAATATAGGAACTTGTAGGCAAATACAATGATTTTCGTAGACCAAATAGATGTCATATATTTCTTAATTTATTTGATCAAGAATCATCCTCAAGTCTTGTGTTTATCTTTCAGGATAGATGCAGGCTTTGAGATATACCCTCTTTCATTGAAATTATGAAAAATATGGTGTCAGTTTGATCTCATATTTTTCTAAACTTATATATATAAGCCACAGAACCATNAAACATATATATATATATATATATATATATATATATGTAAATTAAAATTTCCTTCCGAATCGGGCAATGGGATTCTGACTCCGGCGCCCGACAACTTTCAACAGGCAATTTCTTAACTAAAATAGTGCTGACAAATGTTAAATAAACTTATTGACATGAAAAGTAAGAGAATTTTTGGTGAAATATTATAATGGTCCACTTTCTAATCACTTGAATTGAGGTTAGGAGATACCTTTTCTTGGATTGTCAGGATGGTGGCTTTTATCGATGTTGGATAAAAAAGCACACAGTCCAGCTCTGAGCTCCAACCTTCACTAACTTCTTACACTTAGTCCCGGTCTTCATCATATGGCATCGGGTTTGTTTTATATGTTCATGTTTTTTCGACAATTTGTTTTGGCTTTGCTTCATGTCAGATTCTCTCTACAATTTGTTCAAAATTCCAGCACTTTATTACATAAAATTTATCCAACTAACCCATGCAGCTATAGCAGAAGTGCTAGGTTCTTGTCCCGTAATTTATTTACCACACTTTTACTTTTTTACTCTACATCATTTTCTTACCCATTCATGATTCAACTTACCTACAAAACAAAAAAAAACAAATATAGACGTTCAAAAATAATATTACACTTCTAAACCTTTGACGCACATAATCTACTCTTTTAAGGTTCATGAGGATCTCTCAGATGATGTAACCTATGGTTGCCAACTAGAATTCTCATGTCTAGATAAGTTTAATCACTTGTTTAGACTAAGTAAATTTAAGAGAAAATAAAGATGCCAGTAAGATGGAACTGTTGGATATTAACCAGTGTCATTTAATTTAAAATTCCTATAAAAATAGAAGCAGTAATGATAAATAAAACCAAAAAATAGTGCAAGAACACACATAAACTTGAAGTTTCACTTCAATAAAGAGCATTGAAGAAAGCCGAGGAAAATGGAGGGTGATGATATACAATAACAAAACAAGCCTACATCAGCTAAACCATCCCTTAGAATTAAACAAGAAAGCCATAAGATTACTTTGAGGTAGTCTTCCTAGTGCAACAAAACCCTCAATTTATTTTTTAGGCTTTTGTACATTGTGCAATATAAACCCTAACTCTCCTTAGTAATCTGAGGTTGCCATCCGACATGACGTAAATCCTTCTATCTTCTTGGTAATTTGCATAATCAGATACTATGCAAGTATAAGCCCCTGATCCTTATGAAGAGTTTTATAGGTAACTTCAGTCATTTAAAATATAATTAACTATAGAGGTTTGCCCTTATAGGGAACTTTAAAACCAAGGTAAGGGAAATTGTTGGTTAAACACAAGGTTCGCACACCAAACGAATGTCATACATTTCTTTAGTTGATATGATTGAGCTAACTGTCAAGTAATATGCTTATCTCTCGAGAAGGTGTATTACTTGTAGTGTCGTGTCTGATCACCTAAATTAATAAAATGTATGAGACCTTATTATTCTCATATTACTTTTCAAATTAAAATACTATTTTCTAAATAAAGAATAATATATATATATATATATATATANAACACTTTAGAATCTTTTGATCTTAGTTGAGTTCCAAATCATGAAGATTAATGAAATTATGATTTAGTTGGTATTGTGAAGTGGTGGTAAGTGAGTTTCTACATTTCAACCCCATTGTATTTTAATCATCCAGACATAGTTATTAAGATTTGAATTACCCATTTTCCATTTGAGTAATCCTAAATTTTGATTAAGACACCAAAATCTAAAATTACCACTTTGCCCTTGGGGCTTTTCATTTTATAATTCTTCAAGAAAAATTCAAACGACTTTGGAAAATACTTGAGTATCCTATCCTTGGATTAATTAAAATATCAAAAAAAGGAATATGATTTTCCACAATTTGATTTAATTTAAATAATTATTTTTATCTTAAAGACAGGATTTTTCAATGTTAATTACTTAATTAACCCAAAAATGGAGTTCTAGTTTATGGGAAAATTATTGAAGGTTTGCTTAGGTTAGAAGAATACTCATACAAAATTTTATGACTTTTTAAATAATATTGTAATTTTATAATTATTTGAAGGTTATTTTTTTAATGATTATTTAAACACAAACATATATTTTAAAATTCAAAAATTACTTTTAAATTTTTATTAAAGCCTCAAAAGTTCAAAAAAACTCAGAGGAATAAATTTTATATTTTTTTGGTTTAAATTTAATTTATTGTAATTATTTTAGTGAGAAAATAAGGAAAATAGATTTTAGGATTTTTAAAATTTATATTTAATTTAGAAAAATCAGAAAAAAATATTTTAAGGGGTCCTAAGTGATCAGAGAACAATTATAAGAATTTTGGACTATTTTTTGTGTTTTTAAACATTTTAATTATTTTAATTATTTTTATTCAAAATTATACTTTAAAAATAAAATATTTACACAAAAATAAATTTTATTTTTATTAAATTCCTCTGATCACAAGGAACTCAAAAAACTATTTTTCATAGTTTGATTAAACTTATTTAATTTAATATAATACATTTTGTGCAAAAAATACCATTTTTACTTACAAAATCTACTTTAATGGCCAAATCAACTTAAATAAATTTAAAATTTTTACATTGAGTTGAAATGATTTTTATGAATAATGTGGAAATGATTTTATTATTATTTTATTTCTATTTAATGTAAATAAATTATAAAAACGTAAAAATAATTAATTAATAACAGAAGAATACAAAATTATTCAAATCATCACAATCTTTTTTGCAAGCTTGTCTGACCATAGGAAACTTAGCAAAATTGACCCCATAATTTTCTAAGGAATATTTTAGTTTAAATGATTAAATAAAGCCAAAATAGCCACTTAGGCTTGAAAATTAGGGTTAAAAGTACAAAGGTGCTCTCTCACTTTAGAAAAATCATAAAATATGTTCTCTATCATGAGGAACCAAACCTAAAAATTTCAAGTCATGGTGGTTACTATTTAATCATAATAAATTGAAATACCTTAAAGAGTATTTAATTAATTAAAAGTCATATACTTCGCAAATAATTTTTATTTTTGGTTCAGATTATTCTCCTATGTTTATTGTGCAAGAGGGTATTTTTTTTTATTTTTATTATTTTTCAAGAGAAAGAAATGTATTTTTGAATATCAGGCAATAAAAATAATTCAGAAAATCCATATTTTCTTACTTAAGCACACGACACCACCTCATTTTAGGATGGATCCAAACTCACACACGGCACTCCGCCATATGACGCTACCATTAACCTTAGTGGCCACGCGACCTGTCTTTTTGTATCAAAGGTTGGTTCAGATTGATCTCTTCCATTGATGGAATAAACACGTGATCAGATGGCTCCCCATTATCATCCCCAAATGACCTAACATGAGAACCGTTCACAGTAAAACTTAAGATCTTTGCTTAGAGTCAACCAAATTGCATGGAGTTTGTTTCTAAACCTTCATATGCTCAAGACGAACATATCTATATAGTTTATCAAGCTTGAAATCAAGCCATTACACATGGAGAATCAAAAAAAGCTCAGGCTAAGATTATAGCTCAATACCTTTCTTTGAGAGGGGAGGCCTCAATCAGATGGTTGTGGTAGCTTTGATTGGGTCCAACAAACCTCCAGATGAATTCTCAAGATCTGGTGAATTATCTAACTATGTTTTTGACTAAGCTCGATTTAAGGTGTTGGTCTATAGCTAGGTTAGAGGATTTTTTAGAGGGATATTTTCTGGGGGATCCACTCCTCTCACTGTGGGGATGGTGTGTTCACAGTTAATTGGAGTTTGGTTCACTATGGGGCTATGGAGAAATGTGTCTTGGTTTCAGCCTAATTTTTAGCTCAAAACTAAACTCTCGTAGGGGGAAAGAGAGTGGGAAAGGGTTGGCTTGAGCTAAGGAAGGCTTAGAAAATTTTTGGTGAGATTTTGGCAGAGTTATCCAAAGATTATTGGTTAGCTTCCCTTTGGCCATGGAGAAGGTGGTTTCAATAGAGGGGTTTAGGGTGGAGCTCAGGGCTTCAATTTCTATTCAATTAAGTGCTTATGTGGAGTGCTTCAAAAATGCTAAATACAAATTAGAGCTAGAAAAATTGGATGGGTGAAATTGAGTTTGAGTTAAGGCATAGGGGCTCTCGATTTTGGAGTTTTTCGGCCACTAGGTCATGCGACAGAGCTAGAGATGGTGGCTAAAAAAGTCAGGTGAGCCAGGGGGATAGTTAATTATGATTAACCACTAATGGGGTTTCTCATGATGTTGGAGATATTTTTGGTTAGACCCAAAAATGGGATGAAATCCCTTAATGTAGGGAACCATTGGTCCATATCCCACCATGACTTGTTTACTAGGGTCTAGGTTGGTCACTAGGGTGTACTTGGTGGCTCTGGTGTCATTAATTTGGTCACTTGCGCATGGATTAGTCAATTTTCCTGCATGGGTTCAATTTGAGTCAAATTGGCTTGATGTTGGGTTGGGTTTGGCTAGCCTGTTATTCATCCCAATTGATTAAGCAATTTGGGTTAGATGATTGTCTTGAGGGGTTTAGAAAAGATTTTAAGTGATTTTGAATTGATTTGGAGGTTCAATTTAAGAATTTTGCCATTTGGTCAATTTGGGGATGTTAAGTTAGACTTGGGCTTAGGTTGAGCTAGAGTTGGATTAAGTCCAAAGTGATGGTTGAATATGGTCTAGGTAAATATCATGAAGAGTTCTCAATATCAATTGGGTGTCAAATTTCGGGTTTGGGCATTCGATTAGGTGACATTTTGAGACATAGCCAAATTGGGAGGTTTTGGTTCAAGTTGATTTTAGGTGAAATTGAGGCTTGATCAAGGCCAATTTAAGGTTTAATTTGATATGTGGGAATGTTTCAAAGAGGTTATGATCCACAGTTGAGGTAATTAAAAAGATTTGGGGGTCAATTGACTGGGATTTTGATTTTAGGCCAAATTGGGGCTTTTTGATTGGGTTGAAATTGGACTCAAATGTGGGTCAATTGGACTAGTATTTGGTTTGAATTGAGTTTGGTCACGATGAATTTGAGTTAGAACTGAAATTGGGGGAAATTGGGATCAAATTGATGGACATTTGAGAAGAATTTGGGGAAATTGGGTCTTTAAGGGGAATTTCGGGCTTTGGGTCAAAATTTGTCAAATTGGACAAATTGGGCTCAATGGAAGAGCTCAAGTTGGTTTTAGAGACATTTGAAATGATTTTGGTAGTTTTGGAAAAGTTTGGGCCACCAAGGGCATTTTGGTAATTTTGGCAAATTTTGGGGTATTTTGATAATTTTGGCAATTTTGGGTGGTTTTGGGCACATTGGTTTGTTTGAAATGGTATAAAAATGATTTTTGAGCAAATTTGGGTTTTTTCGGTTAAATTGAGAATTTTGGCTAAGTTTAGGGTTTGGGGGTGTTTAGGTAATTTGGGTAGATTTGGGGGCAAAAGGCCAAGTTGGATATTTTGGTGAAATTGGGTGCTAACCACCCTATATGAGTCATGAACCAATAGAACCCCCATTTGGGTCATCAATGTGCTAGTCTAAGCCAAACCATAGCAAGGGATTGAGGGATCATCTAAATGAGTCTCCTAAAAGCTCAAGGGATTGAAGTCAACAAGTTTGACCATAGGGATGTGAGTGAATGTGATTGAAAGTGAGTGAACTAGCACCAGACCAACATGTAGGGCCCTAAGGCCAAGCAGTCCTATGGGGACTCCCCTTTAGCTCCCTCATATTGACCCCACCAACTAAGTGCTTGAGGTTAGGACCAATATGTGGAACTTCAAGTTGAGCAAAGAAGAGTTTAGAGTTTCTAATGGTGAGGGTTCCTTCTTTAGTTCTATAGAAGTAGTCAACTGGAAAGTCCTATGACCAGATCTTAGGATACTAACGAGGGAAAACTAGAACTCAACAAAAAATGAGGTCAACACTTAACAAATGTAATGGAAATTACATGTTTTTTAGGACTTGCTAGATTTTATAGGCAATATATTAAAGACTTTTAAAAATTTGCTAAGCCTCTTTTTAATTTAGATGAAAAATATGTAATTTTTTATTTTGTTAAGGAATGCCTAAAAGCTTTTGAGTTATTAAAAAAATATTAGTCACTGTACCTATTATTGTTTCAATTGATTGGGAAAAACCTTTTGAATTAGTGTGTGATAATGGGGATTATGCTATTTGAGCTATTTTAAGACAAAGGCATGGTTAGATTTTAAAAGTAATCTACTATACTAGTAGAACTCTTAATGAAACTCAAATTAATTATACCACAATTGAGAAAGAATTAGTAGCAGTAGTATAGGATTTTGATCAATTCAGATCATACCTAATTGGAATTAAGTATGTTGTGCATACTGATCATTTTGTTATTAAATATTTAATGAAAATGAAAGATGCAAAACCAAGACTAATACGATGGGTTCTTCTTTTGCAAGAATTTAACTTTGACATTGTAGATAGGAAGGGAGATGAAAACCAAATTGCCGATCATCTATTAAGGTTTGAATTAGAAAAACCACTCATTTTTGAAAAATAAATATATGAACATTTTCCAGATGAAGAATTGTTGAGTATTAACGAGTGGCGTGTTCCATGGTATACTGACATTTTGAACTTTATTGTTAGTGATATTATACTCTATGGAATGTCATACCAACAAAAGAGGAAATTTTCATCTGAAACTAAGGCTTATTTTTCGAATGACCCATTTTTATATAAACAAGCAAATGATCTAATTATTCGAAGATGTGTGCTTAAAGAGGAAACTTATGAAATTATCCCAAAATGACATAATTCTAATTTTGGGAGACATTTTGGTATTGATAAAATAACATACAAAATATTATAGCTTAGATTTTATCGGCATACAATCTTTAGAGATGTCAATGCTTATATTAAAATTTGTGATCAATGTCAATGAGTAGGCAATATTTCTAGAAAAAATGAGATGCCCCTCAATTATGTGTTGGAAGTTGAGATATTCGATGTTTGGGGATTAGATTTCATTGCACCATTTAATCCATCTTTTAGATATTTATATATTGATAGCCACAGACTATGTATCCAAATGGATAAAAGCTATTGCTTTACCTCGATGTGATACTCAAAGTGTTGTAAAGCTTTTAAGAATAAATATATTTTGTAGATTTGGGATACCAAGAATGATCATAACTGACGGGGGAAGTAATTTCAAGAATGCAATAATGGAGAAATTATTAAAGAAATATCATATCAACCATCAAATTACCACTGCTTGTCATCCTTAGATAAGTGGTTTGGTTGAATTATCCAATCATGAAATTAAAAGAATATTGGAAAAATCTAGAGTGAGAGCTAGTACCTTCCTTACCAAATCGATCATCAAGACTATTCAAACTTTCAATTAGTCCATGTTCTTTATAGCATCTCTAGTAAGGGTAACGAATATTATTGCTCATATTTGACATAACATAATTTGAATACTTCCACAACATAATTCCTATACTTGTTACTGATTCATGATAAGGTAAAAGATATTTTATTTATATTGCCTTCCTTTTACAAATATCTAGTTAAGTTTAGTTAGTTATTTACTTACTTTCATTTAGCAAAAAATTACAAAAAGAATCAAATTTTAATTCATATTATAACATTTAAAGTTTGATTAAGAATGTTCTGCTAAGTAGAAGTTGTTATGTAATTTCTTATGATTTTAATTGCATATCGTATTTTGTCCTTATGGGCTTAATATTTGGGGATTAATTAAAAAATCCTTTATTACTTGAAAATGATTTGTATATATGCGTACTATCCCATATTTAAATATAAGAAATGTATTCTTATTTTATTCAAAGTAAATTTTTTTTCTTAGTTGTTGTAGGTGAACTATTTTTAGACACCATTGCAAAGTGAGAATTAGAAGAAAAAATTAAGAGTATAACTGCATACATTGTGTTGTCATATAAAATAAGAATCACCCACTCATGGGTCAATTAAAGTGTGAGAGGCGAAAAAATGATTTTTCTGGTTTTTTATTAATTTATTTAATTATTTTAACTTTAAATAAGGATTTTCAATGTTAATTCATATAGTTGATCAAAGTAATGGTTCTATTTATAATAAAATTATTGAAGGTTCACCTAGGTCAGAGGACCACTTTGACAAAATTTCATAATTTTTAAAAAAAATATTTTAATTATTATAATAATTTATTGATTTTAGTGATTAATTAAATAGAAAATATGTTTTAATTTCCAAAATAACTTTTTATGATTTTCTTAAAACTCCCTAAGTTTAGAGAATGTAGAGAAATAATCTTTTCATTTTTGCAAATTTTATTTTTTTTTATTATAAAAGTTTTAATGGAAAATTAAGAAAAATACATTTTTGGGATTTAAAAAAACATAACTAAATTAGGAACAGTTTTGGGCATCTTCATATTTTTGTAATTTTTTATTATTTTTAATTCAAAAAGTAGCTCAAAAATGAACTAATTATTTTAAAATAAATTTTAATTTTCATAAGTGCCCCTGATCATAAGGAGCTCAGAAAATAACTTTTCATAATTTTCTTATTTATAGTTAATTTATTATAATTATTCAATTGCAAAAGTAACATTTTACATAGAAAATAGACTTTAGTGATCAAATTAATTCAAATGAGTTTAAAATTTTTACATTAGGATTGTAATGAGTATTATTATAATGTGGAATCATTTTCTTTAACTTTTGAATATTATTCTAATCAATTTAATTTTAGTAAGTTCTAATGATTTAATTAGTCATATTTATTTTTTAAAATATTTAAATTTAATTTATATTTTTCCTAGAGTCTTTTGAGCACTAGGAACCTACCAAAACAAGTCACATAATTTTCTAATTTTTACTTTAATCTATATGATTATTTTAAGCAAAAATAGACAACTAGGTTTGAAAATTAGGGTTTCAAAGCTAGAGATTCTCTTTGACCTTGGAAAGACAAGACTACATCCCTATTAACAAGAGGAATCGAACCCTAACGTTTCAAGCCACAAGGATTATTATTTACTTAATTAGAATTAAAATAGTCCAAAGGATATTTAATTAATTAAAAGTCATAGAAAAGTGGAATAAGTGTTATTGTTATTCCACATTTAAGTCTTCTATTCACTATGCAAGAGGGTATTTTTATTTTATTATTTCTTCATTTTCTTATAGCAAGTTATGCATTTTCTAAGGTAATTAAATTAAAATAAATCAAAATACCCTAATTTTTATATTTAAAATAGTCAACGCCACACAACCCTACAACGCTCCAAACTGCAATGCATGTTTCCGCCATTTGATGCAGCCATCTGACTCGGCTACTACACGACCAGTGCTTTATGTTCTGTTTCCTTGTTTGACTATATCAGCACTGTCCATCAGATACAAGCGAGATCAGAAGGATCTCCGTCATTATGCCTAACTGACCTAGCCCGAGAACTATCCACACTAAAACCTTAAGATATCTCTCGATACTCAACCATATCACATGGGGTTTCTTCCGACACCTTTACCTATTCCGGACAAACCTATCTATATGGTCACACACTCATGAAATTAAACTTTTATTCACAAAGGTCCAAATCGAGCTCGATTTGGGGGCAAATGAGTTATACCTTTGTCCGAGAGGGGAAGGCTTAATCAGATGCTTGAAGATGCTTTAACAATGTCCAACAAAGGTGCTTGAAGTGTTGTTTTCCTTTATTGACTATTCTTGGTATGAGTTCAGTGAGGAGGTGGTGCGGCCATGGTCTAGAGGTGGGTTAGAGGGTTCTATATAGAGGGGTTTTAATGAAAAACTTCCTCATTTAATCTGAAGAAGCTTAAGGATGGTTCAATTTAAAGTTTTGAAGATTCTTGTGGAGTGGCATATAAGGTTTTGATTTTTGGACTCAAAATTGAGCTCATGCAGTGGAGCAAATGGTTGGTAAATGGGTGGAAGGATCTCATGAGGTCTTGGAGAAGCTCTGAAAGCAATTTAGTAGAGTTCACTCAACATGTTTAGTCGTAGGATATGGTGTTTAAATAGAGGGGAAAGAATGGCCACCAAGGCTGGCGAGTGGGTGGAAAGGAACCCTTAGGTGGAGGTAAGAAATGTGTAATTGACCAATTAAAGTGAGCCAACACAGGGAGTTCTAGTTTTGGGTTACTGGTTTGGGGTGGTTCTCGGTTATAATGTTTTTTGGTGACTAGCACGATCGACAAAGACAGTGGAGGTGGCTAGGGTGGTCTGGGGAGCCAAAGGAAGATTAATGGTGATTAGTTGGGTGGTTTGATAGTTGATGGAAAATCTCACCATGGTTTAGTCATTTTAAGAAGGTAATTCCTTAATTTTATGGGCCCTTGGTCCATGGCTCAAGTAGGATGGGCTAGGTGGATCTAGCTTGGTCCCTAGGGCTCCAATGATAGCTGTGGTGACCATGATTTTGTTAATTTCAATGAGCTTAGTCAAATTTGGTGTTTGGGTTAAAATTTGGGATTTTTGTTTGGACTTAGGTCTAGGTAGGGTTTGGATAAAGATTTGGGTCAAGTGATTCATGAAATTGATGTGGATGATTTTCATGAGAATTTTTGAAAAGGAATTGGGTGATTTTGAATTGATTTAGGTGTTAAATTTGGTGAAATTAGGCTCCTGGTCAATTTTGGGGCATCTGGGCTAGACTTCCGTTTGGATTGGGCTAGGGATTGGATTTGGTTCAATGCATGGTCCAAATTGGTTCAAGGGATTATGATGAAGATTTTTGGATATCAATTGGGTGGAAATTGTTGAGTTATGAAGTTCAATTTGGCAACAATTGGGCTTTAAGACAAAATTCAGGATTTTGATTTAGGTGGGTTTGTGTTAGGTTTGAGTTTAGGTTTACAACAATTGAGGGATTAAAATGATCATGGCAAATGTTATGAGGAGTTTGGAACTCAAAATTGGGGAGGTTATCTGGTTCAATTTGGGGTAATTTGAGCATATGGTCAAAATTGGGAATTTTAAGTGGACTTAGAATTTAGGATTCAAATTGGTTTCAATTGGGCTTAAATTTGGTTTCCATTTGAATCAAGCATGATGAATTTTGATTTTAATTGAAATTGATGAAGATTGAAGTCAAATTGGTGGAAAATTGGGGTGATTTAGGGTGATTGGGCCTTAAAGGGCAAAATTGGGATTTTGGTCAAATTTGGTCAAATTGGACTTCATAAGTGGTTAAGATTGGTTTTGTTAAGTATTTGAAATGAAGGTTTTGGAAATTTTTTTTCCATCGAGGGCATTTTGGTAATATTTGTAAAGTTAGGGGCGTTTTGGGAAGTTTGGAAGTTTTGGAATGTTTTGGGCAATTTCAGTTGTTTTAAAGAGTTTGAGATGACTTTTGGACATAATTGGGCAATTTGGGAAGATTTAGGGTTTGAGGGGCAATTTGGTAATTCTGAGAAAGTTTGGGGGCAAAAGTCTAATTAGGGTAATTGGGTAGGATGAGATCAATTGAGGATGTTAATCATAAAATTATACTTTTCTGAGCCATGAGACCAAGGGAAGTCCCATTATGGATCCTCCGTGAGTTAGTCTTAGCCAAACCCAAGCCTAGGGCTAATGGTTTACGGGACTATCCTCATGAGTTTCCAATAGAGTAAGGGATCAAACTAGGCATGTTAGGTAAAGGGTTGAGGTTGTGAGTATAGTTGAGCGGTGTAAAGTGCATTTGTGTTAGATTGACCAAGAACACACCACTCAGAGCTAACCCTAAGCCCAAGCAGTTGACCAGAGGAAAATATGTTGAAATTTTCATACCTATTTTATATTATTTTTTATGATATTGCACTTTAAAGAAAGGTATTTTTGATGTTATGTTGCAAGAATGATGAATTAGGGTCATTGGAGCAAAAAGATGCAAAAAGGAGCAAATTTGGCTAAAAATATGACCAAAATGTGAAGAATTGAACTAGGGCGCCGACGGCGAGATTTTACCGAGACTCTAGAATTTATTCATTAAAAAGGTCCGCCGACGGCGCCCTCAAGACCGCCGATGGCGAGAACGACGGTTATGCCCAATCAGGCTTTAGATAAGGCTAAATTTTGAAGGGATGCTTAGGCAACTATTAGGAAAGCTCATCCACAACTTTAAAAGAACATTTTGGCCAAAAATTAGAGAGGTCCTGGATCTTAGAAAGGTCCTGAAGAGGGGGAAGACTCAAAAAATTTAAGTGTGAAACAAGTGTAGAGAGTCTAAATTGTGAGGAATTCTTCGAGAGATTGTAAGAGTGGAGGGAAAGTGAGAGATTTCTTTCCGTAGAGTGTAACAATTGTGAGGAATTCTTCAAGAGATTGTAAGAGTGGAGGGAAAGTGAGAGATTTCTTCCTCCTTCCACTTCGAAGAAGAATTCTGTGTGCTGTAAAGAAAGAAAGAGATTCAGAGGAACTTCGAGGAGCAATATTATGAGGAATTCTTCGAGAAATTGTAAGAGTGGAGGGAAAGTGAGAGATTTCTTCCTCCTTGCTCCTTCGATGAGGAATTCTGTGTGCTGTAAAGAAAGGAAGAGATTCAGAGGATCTTCAAGAAGTTTTCTTGAGGAGAAATTAAAGATAAGTTATTTATTTCTTGTAGTTTGTATGACTTTGATTTTATATATGAATTCCGAGTTTTGTTGTGTTTTCCCCATGAGAGATAAGTTATTTACTTGATGTAGTTTGTATGACTTTGATTTTATATATGAATTTCGAGTTTTGTTGTGTTTTCCCCATGATTCTGAGTAGTTTTCTCTGTCTTTCTCCTTGTCCCGAGATTTGTGAAATGGTGATTTGAATTGGTGAAGCCATGAAAATGTTTCGAGATTTGTGAAATGGTGATTTTAATTGGTGACGAGTAGTTTTCTCTGTCTTTCTCCTTGTCTTGAGATTTGTGAAATGGTGATTTGAATTGGTGATTGTCTTAAGATTTGTGAAATGGTGATTTGAATTGGTTGAGCCATAAAAATGTTAAAGAAGTTGTGATGAAGCTTCGATCTTCATTTACTTTAAATCTGGCCAATTGATTTGCTAAAATATGTTGTGTTTTACAATTAAAGTGAAGATTACATCCAAGATCCAAGGAGGTCAAAGCCCTTAGAAGTTAGGTGCAAATAAATAGGGAAATAATATTAGCAGGTGTAGAATTGGAGGTTTTAGAGTGACAGACTAAAATCCCCAATTTGGTCCCATCGTTTGGGTGCTCAAGTGTAGATGTTAGCCCTCAGGTGAGGGGAACGTGGGAGCTCCGAAGTGAGATCCGATATCCTCCCAGCCTAGCCGCAGTTTCAGTAAATAAGCGTAGGATTAGTCAATGTTTTTTATGCCTGGACCAAAGGGTAAAGAATAGGTATGCTCCTATTTGGCACAATATAAATTGAACTAATTCATTTTATCCATTCACCATAATTTCTTGACAAGGAGAAGTAATATAATTTGAAGATTCACTTTATCCATTCACTATAATTTCTTAACAATGAGAAGGATGCTTTCTTATATATTGAATAATTTATCCATTCACTATAATTTCTTGACAAGGAGAAGGATGCTTTCTTATATATTGAATATTCATTCACTATAATTTCTTGACAAGGAGAATGATGTTTTCTTATATATTAAATATCACATTAGATGGGTAAAGAATAGGTATGCTCCTATTTGGCACAATATAAATTGAACTAATTCATTTTATCCAAAATAGGTATGCTCCTATTTGGCACAATACAATTTGAACTGATTCACTTTATCCATTCACTATAGAATAGTTATGCTCCTATTTGGCACAATATAAATTGAACTAATTCATTTTATCCATTCACTATAATTTCTGTGCTCCTATTTGGCACAATACAATTTGAACTGATTCACTTTATCCATTCACTATAATTTCTTGGGAGAAAGATGCTTTCTTATATTGAATATCACATTTAAACTCTCATTAGTATCATTCGTTATTTAATAGGAGAAGGATGTTTTCTTATATATTGAATATCACATTAAAATCTTTATTAGTACAATTAGTTACTTTCTTATATATCGAATATCACAATTACACCCTATTTTCTATCATTAGTTACTTATTAGTTATTAAAATTATCTATGAAGGATGCTTTCTTATATATTGAATATCACAATTAAACCCTACTTTATATCATTAGATATTTGGAGCTTTCTTATATATTGAATATCACATTTAAAACCTTCATTAGTATTATTAGTTATTTAATAGTTATTAAAATTATATAATTATTTCAATTTCCTATTAGTGACAAATAAGCAAATTGAACTTCCTTGTTGTGATTAAAGTATTACTTTTTCTAAAATCTTAGTTCGTTGTTCTAAACTTACTCCCTGTGGGACTCCATTAGAGCCCTATATTACTTGAGCGATACATATACTTGCATTGATTAGTGTGACTTTACAATTATTGAATATTTAATTTATCCATATTTATCGAATCTATAACTGTTATTAAAGAATTGGTACAGTTGCTGAAGAAGTATATCTTTTTGCAGCAGTATTAAATACTTATATTTTTAAGCATATATAAAGTCGCGGTCAGCAGTCTTATATGGACTTCTCTTGAGCTCCCCCATATTGTTTACACCTACTAAGTGCTAGAGGATAAAACCAACATAGGTAACTTTAAGATGAACAAAGAAGAACTTTAGAATTTCTAATGTTGAGGGTTCCTTTACTGGTCTTCTAGGAATAGTCAACAGGAAAGTCCTATGGCTAGCTCCTCTGTTCTAAAGAAGAAATTAGTCATCAACCAAAAGTGAGGTCAACTTGCAGCTTTTTATCAGTCGCACAAACATGGTAATCTAAGAACATATGCTAAAATCTAAATTAAACTTAGTTGATTATTCTTTGAATATGTTTTACAACTGATTGTTTGCTGAAAGGTATCCAAAACATCAGAGGTACATCAGTGTGGGCACTGGAATCTCTTATATCACACGTTTCTTTCTATTATAAAACATAAAAGTATGAAAAATCTATCTATCTTTTGAGATCATTTTGTGATCAAGCTAACCTACTACGACACACTTTGGAACTAATGTTCCCTTGCATATATATAGAGGTATAGTTATCTCACAGATCGATCGGACATAGTCCCTTAAAAATCTAGGTCGGCCCGTCATCTATACGAAAATTTGCTGCCAAGCATTTTATGTACAGTACTGAAACTCTTTTGCCTGGGACTCAGGGGGTGCAGTGCTTTGTGAGATTCTCTCCATTCTATTTCAAGACCATAACTGATCGTAGCAGAAGGAGGATCTCTACAAGTCCTTGAAATTCCCAAGGGCCGACAATGTGCATCTCTTTACTAAATAGAATGTTGCTCTTGCTCATGATGAAACTGTACAAAATGGTCTAACAAAATCATGGTGGACAATGTGGGGAGGAATGCAGTCTTCTTCTTCATAAATGTTGATTATGCAAATACAATCTGCTGGTAATTTATTCCATTCCACAAATCACTTAATTATCTTCTTTGTCATCGACGACATGGGATAAACTTCTTCATTTCTCAAAATATGTGTGTGGATCCCTTTCCTATCCATTGTAAAGTTGTAACAACAGCCACATTGGATGGTGACTCTACCCTTTCTTCGCATCCATTTTGTGGCTCTAAAAATGTCTTGTTCTTTAATAGTCCAACTCGACCTCTGTCCCATCAATCTAGCATGCAATCAAGAATCTTTTTATCATCACTTTCTGAAAATACCCTGGTGTGCAACATTCCTTGGGTTTCTACATAATACTCGAATTCTTATTTCCAGACCTTGCATATCTTCTCTAGGTAAAATCTGGGAATCGTCTACAAGTGTCGAGGCTGCTCCTTTAGCTCATCTTATGAAGCAATCCATTGCTATTGTAGCTCTACAAATCATGGTGTGTATGACTGTACATCCGAATGCTCTATACTTCTGAACATGGAGGAGGTTTTTTAATCCTTGAAAGTTTCATAATGCTCTAGGTGGAGAATTTTACGCTTTGAACACTCCATGAATGCCCCTGCTGAAAATGTCTTCCTTTGTATCTCTGTGTTGCATGTCGGACAACTTGCGCAAAGTTTGTTGGGGATCTCCAACTTTGTAGGCTCTACGGAGACATCTCGCTCATCCATTATAAATGGGTGACTGGTAGAAGTTTCTCTCAAAGTATAGTTGTGAACCTCTTCTTCATGAATTAGAGTGAGCTTTGTGGCTACTTCCCTGACATGTCCTCTCTCAAGTCAATTTAAGGTCCAGTGTTTACGGCAACTAGCATTTCTATGCTATGTCCACCTTAATGGAGCATCTAGAACTTTATTTGAATTATCACTAACTAAGTCCCCTGTGGGTGTCGTAATCATGGACTATAGGTAACCGACCCTTTCCATCAGGTCCCGTGTATATGAAATCTTTTATGCCTTCTTCCTTTTCAGCGATAAGTCTCTCTTAGCACTGAGTCTCAGCAATTATTGTAACCCTTCTATCTCGCTGCAGCTGAGTATGATCATCAGGGGACCTTAATCCACATAATCAAGGTAAAAAAATTGTGTCACTTTCTCCTAATCTATTGAGAGATTCAAGACTCTTTAAAAGAAAAGATTAGCTTCTGTCCTGACATTTTTTTATAGAAGACAAAAAAAACATCAGCATGCTGAAACTCAAAATGAACAAGAACATTAGAAATTCATTATTAAGTGAATTTTAGATTATACATATACATGCAAACTATTTAATTTGCCTTTGTAAAATTCAAAATTTAAGTAGAGGACTTAGATGTGCAAATTTTATTTCATTAAAATTTATCTTATTTCATTAAATTTTTTTTACAAATTTTCATGGACCCAGTCATAGAAACTGGCCATATTTTCATTTTTGAAATATGTATTGCTTTTAAAATTCATCTTGGAGAACGTCAAGTTGTGTGGTATTTATTTAAAAATCATTCGTTGATCGACAACATGGGACTTTTGCGTTGTCAATCCATCAGCTGGTAAAATCCACCTCAATAAGCCTTCTGTACCATGAACGGTCCCTCCCAAGTCCGCTTAAAATTTCTACCTATCTTGCAATGTGCAAGAATAGACCTTCTTAGAACAAGTACGAGGTCACCAGCTTTGAACATTCTCGGGAGGACCAGCTTGTCGTGGGCCAGCTTCATCTTTGTCTGGTAAAATTCTAAATTTGGTTGCACCATTAACCACATTACTTTGAGATTCTCCAATTTTGTACATCTGAGCTTGGCATTGTCTTCTATTGTAATCTGGTTAACGACTGTGACTCTGAAATAAGGTCTCTTATTCCCCAATGGAAAAACTGCATCGGACCTGTACACTAGCACATATGGTGTAAACTGAGTAAGAATTCCGCACGTTGTCCTATTAGCCTACAAAGCTTCTAACAACTTCTAGTGCCATGCTCTTTTGTTATCTTCTAATGTTTTCCTTAAAATTTGCACAAGCATCTTGTTTAAAGCTTTGGCTAGGCTGTTCACCCTAGGAAGTAGATCATAAAATACCTCCAATCTATCCCATGTCATTTGATGAAGTTATTGATCATGCTGCTCTTGAAGGCTAACCCGTTATCTGAAATAATTCTGCATGGCACACCAAAATAGCAGACAATCTAATTTCTAAAAAACTAATGAACATGTTGTGCTAAAACTTCTCACAATATCACTACCTCTAACTATTTAGAGAAGTAATCTGTAGCTGCAAGAATGAATTTGTGCCCTTTATAAGGCGAATGGCCTATTGGTCCTTTTATATCCATTCGCAGTATAGTCTGTCATCATTTTTTATGACATATCTTAGTGGTTCTCTTATAGTCTGTCATCATTTCTAGCTAGTAACATCTGAGTCTTTTGATCTTCATCTTCATCTTTGGCTTTGACTTGTGCACTCCACATAACCTAATGTGTACCTTTTTGACAATATTTTGCAATTCTGATTTATTCAGACATCTCATCCACATCTTATCTAAGGATCTTCTATAGAGGACATCATCTATCAAATCATATAACATAGCTCTTTTATTTTTGTTATGCTCTACTGACTTGTCATTTGGAAGATTTCTCATTTCCAAATATTTTATTAATAGCTTGCACCAATCTTCGATATCGTCAGTCACCATAGTTGTTACCTCTTTCTTCCCAAGCTGGTGCAGATTGTCGAGGTCTATCTGTGAAAGAAATTGACATCCCTGTATTATGATAGCAAAGAAATTCTTTGTGGACAAGGTAATTCCATAACAAGCTTGGCTATTGTGTCAACATTGGCATTGTCTCCTCGAGGAATCCTTTATAGTTTCACATTAGGAATCTACTCTAATAACTTCATCGTGTACTGGTAATACTTGCTAGTCTCGGCTTCAAAATCTTATACCACCCTACAACTTATTAAATCATGTACTGGTGATACATCTTATGTTTATTGATATTACCAATTCTAGTCTAGTGATCAAAGCTTCATATTCTACCTCATTGTTGGTACATTGTTCTATTAGGTGACACGAGAATCTCTACAATGTCTGATGTGGTGTTACAAAAATTAGATCAATCTCTGCTTTGATTGGAACAAATATTTGTGATCCCTTACATTTTCTGGTTGATGAAGCTTTAACAGAGACATTTCCCAATGTCTAGCATGTGATTGTTCTACTCATAGTATTTGTTCGTCTGGTAGGTCATCATTTAGAGAAGACCAAGCTAGTTATAGACCTATTCGTATGGAGCAATTCCTTCTGCTCATTTATTTGTAATAATCATTTCTTGCTAGCATCCTTGAAATTATAGTTAAATTTTTTAATAGCTCAATAAGTTTTATGCTTAAGTTCTACTGGGAATTAACACGCCTTTAAAAACATGAGCTTATGTGGCTACATTTCCATAAAGTTTTATATGTATTCCTATAATGTCATAATGGATAATCATGTTTAGCAGACCAATCCTTTTTATTAGGATATAAAAATTTTCCAATATTCTTTTAATTTCATGATTGGAATTTGTTGCATAACCACTTGTCTGAGGATGATATGCTGTGAAAATTCTATGTTTAATTACAAATTTTTCAGTCAATGTTTCAATTATTTTATTCTTAAAATGATTTTCCCCATCTGTAGAGATCACTCTTACCATTTCAAATCCACTAAAAATATTTTTATTTAAAAATTTTGCAACACTCTGAGCATTACAACAGGGTAAAACAACCACTTCAATCCATTTAGAAAAGTAATCCATAGCAATTTAAATATATATGTTTTTCAAATTTGGTATAAATGGTCCCATAAAATCCAATCCCATACGTTAAAAATTTTAACTTCTAAAGTTAAATTTATGGGCATTTCATTCCTCATAAAAATATTTCCTACACATTAATATCAATCACATATTTTTACATAATTATTAACGTCCCTATGTAAATTAGGCCAAAAAAATCCAAACAGTAAGATCTTAAATGCAGTTCTATTGACTCAAAAATGTCTGTCAAAATCATAATCAAGACATTTTTTATTAATTTCTTGGGTTTCTTCAAATTGTACATGATCCCAGCTTTTCGGTATATAGAGATGTAAATTGCGATGTATGCAAATATATTTATAATATTTAAATATGGGATACTACGTAAGTTTACGTATCATTATCAAGTAATATAAAACTTTCTACATAAGTCATGAATATCGAACCCACAGGAAGGATTAGTTTTAGATAACAAAATACTCAGCAATATATAATCTTACTCAAACTTAAGTTGTTACAATAGGAATAAAAGTTTGATTCTTTTTGTAATTTTTGATAATTGAAAATAAAGTAAGCAACTAATTAACTTAACTAAAATACTTGCAATATGAAGGTAATATAAGTAAAATATTTTTTTTCTTTTCATGAATCAGAGATAAACATAGAAATTCAGTTGTGGAAGTATAATAAATGTGTTGTGCTAAATAGGAGCAATAATATTTTTCACTCATACTAGAGATGCCATTAAAAACATTGGTAAATCTATAGTTTAAATAGTCTTGAAGACCGGCTAGGTAAGGAAGATACTAGCTCTCACTCTAGAGTTCCCTCTTCTCCCTCCACTTGGGGTCTAGCATCTAGTTGCAAAAACTAAAACTATAAATCAAATTGGGGACTTTAGCCTGTCACTTTAAAATCCTCTAATTCTACACTCTTAAAAATATATTTCCTTATTTATTTGCACTCAACCCCATCTCATTCATGAAAATAATATGTGATTCCAACCATTTGTTGACCGAGATAATATCATCTCGAATCTTACATGTTCTCAAATTATGTTTTAACATCTTAATTGGTCAAATCAAGAAGTAAATGAAGTGCAAGGTATTGAATCATCACAACTTCTTCCAACATTGAAGTTTAATACTTCACACAACTTTCTTTAACCATTTAATCACTTATCATTTTAAGGAAAAAGATAAAAGAAAATAATTCTGAATCCATGGAGAAAACACAACAACATATGAGTTTAAAAGTAGAAATCATGCACAAAAACAAGAAAACTAAATTAAAAACCAAGTGTAGTCACAAAGATAAACACTTATCTCAAGTTCTCTCCACTAAATGTTTTAAAGTTCCTTTGAATTCTCTTCCTTCTCTCACAATACAAACTAACACTCAAAAGAATATAAAATAAAATAAAATGGCCCGCGGAGGTAAAGTTTAGTGGTTGGTTGCTGGCCCCCTTGCAGTTTCCTTTGATGATCCATGTTTTCTTAACAAAAATTCAAAAGGTGCCTTGGTGTCCCTTCAAAATGTGTCTCCATTCAATGAATCTTCTAGAAGTTACCTCCTCATAAGCTGATTGAATGAATTCTCATGTCCATAGTCTATTTCCCACATTTTTATCAAAGGTTGCTCCAAACATCTCTTCAAAATTTTGCTCAAATTAAATATTTCTTCAAGTAACTAACTTTAGCGCTTAAGCACGATGTACTTGGCGCTTTGGCATGTATGCTCTCGCCCTTAGTCGCCAATCCTGGACGCTTAGGCGCACTAGTTCATTTTTGCACATTTCTTCATTTTTGCTCCAAATTTCATACTTTTCCACTCCTTTTAGCATTTTCCATCTCTTTGATGGTACCTATAAGAAAAACATGCAAATACCTTTCATTAAAGCACAATATCTCAAAAATAGGTATAAAATTATGTATAAAAACAATATATCTTTTAGGTGTATTGATCCTGGAAAATATAGTTGTGTAAAATTTATAAAGTTGACTTTGTTTTATAATGGTGCCAAAACATTGATGTGGTATTTTAGTAATAATAACGTTAAGCTTTTAAAATTGGGATTTTATGCAAGTATATGTATCATTATCAAGTAGACTTTTTGTTCAAGTCCCAAATATCGATCCCTCAGGGAAGGATTAATTTTGAAATTAAAAATTAATTAAAAAATTTACAAAAATGAAAAGAAATTACTGTCACTAATTTTGAAAGATTAAGATATTATCAAAGCTAAATTATTTTCTACTAACAGAATTTAAAAGTAGGTTTTAAAATTGATAACTACCAAATTATGTTTATGTGATGATGTTTTTAAATATGAAAAAGCATCCTTCCAACTACAATGAGTTTTTGGTGAAATGAGATGAGATAAATGGCTAAAATATGTATTGTGTCAAATAGAAGCAATTTTAATTCTCTACCCTGATTCACTACTATAGAAAATCATTGGCTAATCTTAGGTTTAATCCCTAAATTTGTGGCTAGTCTAGGAGGATACTGGCTCCCACTCTAGAGGTTCCACTTCCCTTCCCTTGAAGGCTAACTCTCGCTTTACTTCTTAAACACTAAGATTGAATTCAGGATGTTTAGTCTATCACCCTAGAAATCTCCAATTCTACACCCAACAAATTAGATTTCCTCATTTATTTACTCTTAATTCCATGAAGGAAATACTCCATCGTGGACTTAAATGTGATTCTCACTCTATTATAGAACTCATACTCCATTTCTCAGATGATATGCTTCACAATATATTTTAACAATTCAATTGGCCAGATCGTAAAGTAAATTAAGAGCAGAGTTGAAAAACCATCACAATTTATTTTAAATTTTAACATTACACATCCATATTATCTCTTCATTTGACCATATCGCAGAGTAGGGAGAAAGATAAAGGAATTTACTCAAACATTTTAAAAAAGATACAACAAAACAAAATTTTCATATATAAAAGAAAGGTCATACAACAATAATTAACAAATAACACTTATCAGAAACTCTTTCTCAAAGCAAATCCTTTGCAGCCACTCTTAGGTAATGTAAGAAGTAGAAATCTCTCACTTCTCTTCCTCTCCAACACTACTTAGAGAAGAATTCACACTTAAGCTTAACACAAAAACTCAAAACTTTAAAAACAATAACTAACTAATGGTGTGGAGTGGTGTGGATTGTAGGTGTGTGAAGAGGAAAATCGAAATGAGTAGAAGATGTTGAAATGGTACGAAAGCGAAGAGGGGTTACTGATAAAATTTTGGCCCTAAATAGAGGCTAGGTTGGCTCTCCAATAGGTGCATCCAACAACTCTTCAAAAAGCGTCCAAATTCTTCTAACCTTTTCGAAACAAGGCTTCCACCGACACTGGGACGGTCGGAGCCCGTCCTGGTACCGTCGGTGCTAGAGGCCTGCAATTAAATCCAAAGTCTCTATTAAATGGCATCGTCGGTGTCCAGTCTCTCTCTGTCAGCATTGAACAAAATTTTAACTTCTTCATTCTTGTTCCAAATTAATCCTTTTTGCTTCCTTTTTGCTCCAAGTACTCAAAATAAATACCTGTAATAAAACATAGAAAATACATTTTAATAAAGTGCAATATTACTAAAAATGAGTATAAAATATGGGTCTAAATATACATATATTTTTGGTGTATCAAAAACCCCCAAACTTAAATGTTACTTTTCCTCAAGTAAAACCTTTAATAAATAAAAATTATGACTTATGGTAAAGATTTTATCTTCTACATTTCCATATCTTAGTTCACTAGATAAAATAACATTACTGAACAAAAATTAAAATAACTCCAATTAATACTAATGGTATAAGAATATCTAGTAGTTAAGTCTAAGATTTTTAATTCTCTATTCCTTTCAAGGAAAATTGCAAATTATTCATATTAAAGCCACTTAAAATATCCATATGAAAAAGAACTTTCATGAAACTTAGCTAGTAAATATGCTATTGCTAAAATATAAGTTTAGAAAATGTAGCCAAGCCTGCTTTTTTAAATTGATTCAAGTGAAGCCAATTTTTAATTAGGCATCTCCTCAAGCTTTGCCTCACATCTTTTTTTTGCTTTTCTTTTCTTTTCTTTTTCTTTTTCTTTTCTTTTCAAGATCATTTTCAATCTTTTTTCTTCTCGTTTCTTTTCTTTTCTTTTCTTTTTTCTTTTTCTTTTCTTGTGAGGATTACTACATCTGGATAGTCTTTAATGATTTTGAACTTGACTATCCTCTTCTGAAATTTAAAAACATTTCACATTCCTTCAATTTATAATCTTATAATAGATTTAAAGATATTTCTTAAAGTTTTGATCTTTTCTTCTTACATGATTCTTTAAGATTCTTAATACATAAAAAAAACAAATTCCTTTACTAGAAATAGAAAAATATAGTCTTATTCTATTATACCAAATAATCTTAATATCTAAAATTAACCTTTATTATTTAAAAAATTTATTCAAGTTTACAATATATTTAGAAACATACATATAGTTATCTAAAGTTAACCTCTAATACCAAAGGTCATGTTAAAAATTTTAAAATATTTTGAAAAAAAAAACTAACAAATAAAATTAAGTTTCTTTTCTTTAAAAAGGAATTTTTCTTTCCCCTAAACTTAAATTTTTAAAATATTTTAAATGAAGAACTGAAAAATTAATGGTTAAAGAAAAAATTTAATACATAAAGAAAAAACATACCTATTGAAGGTTCTGATTTGAAACTTAACTCTGAAATAATGCAGGTGCTAATATGAAAAGCTACAAGGCTTAAACCATTAAATAGCACATAATACATGTAAAAATTTGCTAAGAAAGAGTTAACTACAAATACATCCAACAAAGTACTAAAAAATAATAACTGTATTAAAAACAGTCTCACAAATTGAGAGTTCACAACACATCATACAACAAAATAAAGTACCACAGTCCACAAACAAATAGTCTAAAAAATAAAGTACAATTAAACATAAACTAAACAAAAATCTAACTAAAGCGTCACCAATCATCGTCTTCTTCTTCTTCTTCCTCCACATCCAAATTCTACTATTGATATGGAGTAAAAACAGGGTGAGTAGGAAACTGAACTGAGTGATCACCCTTCATGAATTTGACCATTCCATAATCATAAGCAGCATCATATTCAAACTTCTATTATATCAAATTATCAAATCGAGCATTTCTGTCCTCCATATTTACTATTCTATGATCCATTCTCAAAATATCTCCCTATTGGATCATCATTTGCTCCATAATTTCTTGGATAGTAGGGGTATTAGAAGTAATTGAAGTAGAAGGAATATCGTTGTTCCTACTTCTAGATCTCTATCAAACATGAGATTCATAAGTCTTTATATTGGCAGACCCAATAGGTTTTACAGGTTCAATCCTCTCCTCCTCTTGTCTATAATCAACTCCTTCATGTTCAGATAGTACGAAGATCAGGGCAGAGTGTGCTAAACCTCCAGTAGCTCTCAAAAAGAAATAGATCGATTGTTCCTATGAATAATAGAGCCTAAATCTATTTTTTTCATCTGCTGGATGCAGAAGTTCAATATGGCTCTATCCGTTGAACCTCACTATTATGATTTGTTGGAATCATTCTTCCAGAAATAAATTATTGTCAGGCCCTAGATACAACATTTAACATTGAATAAGGAAAGTTTACCTTAACTCCATTCTTCACCTTCCAAGTTACTCTTCCCTTAGTAAGAAATAAAATAACTTCATTCAAGGCCTTATTCATAGTAGAAAATGACTTATACTGGCAGCTATACACATCTTCCATCTGATAAAATTAATTAATCTTCCTCGGAGTAAACTCCACCATTTTCCCACGAACAAATACTAAGTCTTCAGAAGTCTCCTTGAAATTGGCATAGAACTCCATCACAACTCCAATAATTGTCTGGGCACTAAAGTAGCAGAAATTCTCCCACTGCCAAGCATTGATTAATCTCTCGACTTCTCCTCCCAGATTTTTAAATTCTCGATCCAAAGTCACTTTTTTAGATGTACGTAGACAATTGAAGCAAATGTTTGCCTTCTAATTGACAAACTTTTGATCATCAAAATCCACCTTTCTCTTTCCTTTGCTCATTCTAAGTGTCATTGTAAATCTATAAAAATCTGATAAAATCTAAATAAATTCCCAAATATTCCAAAGATCACATTGTGAAACGTTTTAATCTTAAATATACTATGTAAGAAATCAGCACCGAAGGATTTTCTCAAAATATTCCAAGAAAATCTCAAAATTTCAGATCTTGGCAATGTAAGATAAATCCTTAGTAAAAATAAAAAAGTTAGAGTTCAAAGTGTAGCTCTTACCTAGAGAAGATGAAATCCAAACATTGTTTGCCTTAAAATCGTCTCAAATCCGAGCAATAGCAAGCCCTAGGTGCAAAAACCAGATGTTGAAGGTAACTCAAGGGGGGCAAAAATGGTGTTTCACTGTGCAAATCACAAATTTTAAAGGTGTTAAGGTCGGTTCGGGTCGATGGCGCTGTCAGCGCCCATCCGGCACTGTCGGCACGAGTGGCTAAAAGTTCACTTATTTGATTTTTTAATTTTTAATTTTCTCTCAATTTACTCTAAAGTTTATTTAATCTTTTTTAACACAAATTTTCATAAGAAAATAATTCACAAACAAACATTTTCACAAACAACACCAAACTAACTTTTATACATGACAATACACTATTTACAAATACATTTTTCTAATCACATTTCCACATCTTCAAAGCAACCCAAATTATAATTCAATGTCTAAATGAAGCCACAACACTAGAGCGCTGAAAAAAAAACTATACACGTAATCAAAGTTCTAAATAAAAGTAAAGTAAATCAAATTCACACAATTACATTAAAGCATAAGCATTTTAAAATAGTAGAGAGTCTAATTTCTTCAATTAATCTGTCTCTTCTTCAGTACTTTCTCCTCCTCTAATATCTCCGATAGACTAGTAATGGAAATATAAATTGTAGAAGGGTAGGTACGGAAACTGATCAGTCAAATTTTCATAAATCCATTCATTTTATTTCACAATTTGATATTTCTTCTAGACCCCTAGTCTGAGGATGATAACCAGAAGATAATCTATGCATAATATCATATTTCTTTATCAATTTCTCGATTCTCTTATTTCTAAGAAGAGATCCTCCATCATTAATAGTTACTCTCAGTATTCCATATCTGGTAAAAATGTTTTTATTTTAAAATTTAGAAACACTCTAAGCATCACATTTAAGTACAACAATAGCTTCAATCCATTTGGACATAAAATCAACAACAAGTAATATATATAATTTTCCAAATGAAGGCATAAATGGTCCCATAAAATCTAATCCCCACACATAAAAAATTTCAACATCTAATCTGTATTTTAGAGGCATTTCCTTTCTTCTAAAAATATTTTTACTCGCTGACATCGATCACAAGTTTTAATATATTCATTAACATCTCTAAAAAGAGTAAGCCAATACAATCCAGCTTACAAAATTTTATAAGTAGTTATATTTGTTCCAAAATTTCCTCCAAATTCAGAATCATTACATTTTTCATTTATTTATTGAGTTTCTTCATAAAGAGCACACCTTCCAATAATTAGATCTTTACATTGTTTATATAAATATGGGTCATCCCAAAAATAGAATTTTTAATCATATATAATTTTTTATTAATTGTTGATTCTTAATATCTGGTAGTAGATTATCACTTACAATATAATTTATTATATCGTTTAATTGTCGATTCTTAATATTTAGTGGTAGAATATCACTTATAAGATATTTTAGTATATCGACACACTACGGTGCAACTGTTTCATCAATACTATACAATTGTTCATCAAGGAAATTTTCTAAAATTTCATTTGCAAAATTAGTTGATATTTCTTTTTCTATTCTAGACAAATGATCAGTTATTTGATTTTCATTTCCCTTTCTATCAACTATAAAAAAATTAAACTCTTGCAATAAAAGTATCCATCTAAATAACCTTGGTTCAATGTCATTCTTTTGCATTAAGTATTTAATAGTAGAATGATCTATATGCACTATACATTTAGTTCCAATTAAGTAAGGTATAAATTTATCAAAGGCATAGACAATAGCTAATAGCTCTCTTTCAACAGTAGTGTAGTTAATTTGAGCATCATTCAGAGTTTTACTAGCATAATATATTACTTTAAAAAATTTGTTGTGTCTTTATCCTAACACAGCTCCAATAGCATAATCACTAACATCGCATATTCTTTCAAATGGTTTTTCCCAATCAAGTGGTAATATTATAGGTGCAGTGATTAATTTTTCTTTCATTAATTTAATTGCTCTTATGCATTCCTCATTAAAATTAAATTTTGTCTCTTTTCTAAAAGTTGTCATAATGGCTTAGTTATTTTTGAAAAATTCTTTATATAATGCTTGTAGAAATCAGCATGTCCTAGAAAACTTCTTACCCCTTTGACCATAGTCGATGGTGATAATTTTTCAATAACTTGAATTTTTGTAGGATCTACTTCCATGCCATTTTCAGAAATTTTATGCCCAAGTTCAATTCCTGTTGCAACCATAAATTGACATTTTTCCAAACTTAGCACTAGGTTGAATTTTTCTCATAATTTTCGAACTTTTTTAAATTATTCAAGCATAATTCAAACGAAGTCCCAAACACAGAGAAATCATCGATAAATACTTCCATTCCATGCTCAATCGAATTACTAAATATTGACATCATTTATCTTTGAACTGTTGCAGGTGCATTGCATAGTCCAAATGGCATTCAATGACAAGAGAATGTTCCATAAGGGCTTGTAAATGTTCTCTTATCTTGATCCTTAGAAGCAATTAAAATTTTATGATAACCGACATATCCATCTAAGAAACAATATTATTTATTTCCAGTCAATCTATCCAATATTTGATCAAGAAAGGGTAAAAAAAGTGATCTTTCCTGGTTTCCAAGTGTAATTTTTGGTAATCTATACAAATTCACCAACCAGTAACTTATCTTATTAGAATTAATTCATTTTTCTCATTTACTTCAACGATCAATCTTCCATTCATTGGAACACAGTGAATTGGGCTTACCCAAGCATTGTCTGAAATAGGATATATAATTCCAACATCTAATAATTTTAAGATTTTATTTTTAACAACTTCTTTCATTATTGGGTTTAATCTCCTCTAAGGATCAACTTCAGGTTTGTATTTTTCATCTAATAAAATTTTGTGCATACAAATTGAAAAACTAATTCTTTTAATATCTGCTAAAGTCCATCTAAAAGCCTTTTTTTATCTTTTTAACATTTCAATTATTTTTTGTTCTTGAATTTCAGTTAACCCGGAAGATACAATAATAGGCAATGTAGATGAATCTCCTAAAAATACATATTTTAAATGAGCAGGTAATTTTTTCAGTTCAAGTTCAGGCGGTTTAATATTTGAAGGAATAAGATTTTTATTATCATTTTCCAACAAGTCTAAAGTTTCAAATTTGTCCTGAATATAATCTAAATTTTCTTATTTTATTTCATCCTCATTTTCACTAAATTCTTCTTTCTTTAACTTTTCTATAAACTCTTTCTTAAATTACTCAATACTTAGATAATTAGTGACTTCCAGCCTAAAACATTCATTATCTTTTTTTATTGCAAGATATTTCATAGGTTTTGCAATACTAAATTTTACTTCTTGACCATTAACTCTCATTACTAATTCTCCTTTTTACAAATATATCACAGCTCTCCCAGTTGCAAGAAATGGTCTCCCCAAAATAATAAGAATTTCTTTATCTTCCTCTATATCTAATAGTATAAAATCTACAGGAAAAATAAATTTATCCACTTTTACTATTGCATCTTCTATAACTCCTTTAGGATAAGTGATTGATCAATTAACTAACTGAAGATTTACAGTGGTAGGGGAAAGCTCCCCTAAATCTAAACGTTTAAAAATTGATAGAGGCATAAGATATATACTTTCTTCTAAATCACATAAGGCTATTCCATAAAACTTTTTACCAATTGCACAAGGTATAGTAAAACTACCAGGATCTCTTAACTTCTTAGAAAGCTTTTTCTGGATAATAACGCTACACTCTTCACTAAGTGCAATAGTCTCATGATCTGCAAACTTCCTTTTCTTCTTTAGTATATCTTTCATAAATTTCACATAACTTGGCATTTATTCCAAAGCCTCAATGAAAGGAATGTTTATCCTTAAATTTTTAAGAATTTCCAGAAATTTTTTAAATTGTTTTTCTTTATTCTTTTATTTTAGTCGTTGAGGAAACAGAGGCAATGGTTTTTCTAAGGGAACTTGTATTTGTTCATTTTCGTTATGGTCACTTTCAATCTCTTCCTTCTCCTCATCAACTTCTATTTCTCTTTGGAATATTTTTTCATCTTCTTTTCTACTTCATAATTGAATTACTTTAATTTGTTCTTTATTTTGATTTCTGGGATTAACTTCCACCATACTCGGAAGATTTCTTGAAAGTCTGTTATTAAGTGCAGTAGCAATATGTCCTAATTGATTTTCAATATTTCTAAAAGCAACCCCATAATTTTGTATTTGATTTCACATATTCAACATTACCTCTTCCATCATTAATTTTTTCTCCATAACTTGTGGGTTAGGGTTAGAGTTAAATCAAGGAGGATAATAAGGTCGATAATTAGGATTTTCTTGATTACTTAATTCTCTTGAGGGGTTCATTGAATTGTTATAATTATTCCAACTATAATTAGAGTGATTTTTTCCATCCAGGATTGTAACAGTTAGAATAAAGATTTTTATTTCGATTATTAATAGTATTTAAAGTTTCATAAGATGATTGAGTATCAATTATCTGTCTAGTAAATTTTTCTCTAATACCGGTGGTATTTGAGAATAGGTCAGTCCAATTTGATGAATATTTTTTTATATAGCAGCAATTTGAGATGCTAAAATAGACATTGCATCAGATTCATGAATACTAGCTACTCTCTTAGGATTTACCAGTTAAGAGGGTCATTGAAAATTCTTAGTAGTCATTTCTTCCTTTAAAGAGTATGCTTCATCAAAAGTGTTTGAAAATAAAGATCTGCTTGCAGCAGCATCTAAGTGATTCTACTAATCCATGGTAAAAAGTTTGAATTGTTAACCAATCTAGTAAAGCATGGTGTGGACATTTTCTAAGGATATCCTTAAATCTTTCTAAGGCTTCATATATCAATTCCCTTTCAAACTGACAGAAAGATGTAATATCAATTCTTAGCTTAGTGATTTTTTAGGGTGGAAAATATTTAGCCAAGAATTCTTATGATAGTTCTCCCCAAGTTCTGATAGATCCAGGTGCTAAAGAGTTTAATAAAGTATTATCTTTATCCCTTAATGAAAAAGAAAAAAGTCTAAGCTTAACAATATCATTAAACACTCCGTCATATTCAAAAGTAGCACAATTCTCAAAAAAATTAGCAAGAAGTAAATTAGGATCATTAGTAGGTGTTCCTCCAAACTAATTATTTTGTACCATCTGGATAATAGCGGGTTTAAGCTCAAATAAATTAGCATCAACATCATGATTTTGAATAGTGAAGTGATTTTCATCTGCTATTGGATTAACATAATCTTTTAAAGGTCTTTACTAGTTTTCATTTATTTGATTATCCAAGTTATTTACCATTTTGCTCAAAATTTAATTTTATTTTTTTTTATTTTCAAGANGAAAACGTCCTTCTTAAGAGGGCAACAGGATTTAAATTCTGATGACCGACAGCTTCTTACGGGCAAACCCCACACCAAAAATAGTGCCGACATTAAGAAACAGAAAAAATTAAAAGTAAAAAAAAAAGAAGAAAAGAAAAGTGAGTGAGGAGAAGCTTGAGGAGAAGCTTGAGGAGATACCTAATCAAAAATTAGCTTCACTTGAATGAACTTAAGGAAAAAGCTTTATTACATTTTATAAACATGTATTGGAGTATTGGTAGCATTATTAGTAAAGTTTTCATGAAGTTCTTCTTCATATGAATGTTTTTTGAATCCTTAATATTACAAATTGCATTTTTTCTTAAAATGAATAGCAATTCAAAAATCTTAAATTTCATTACTAAGTACTCTTAGACTTGAAGTTTAAATCTAAGTTATTAAATATTTTTCTTAAATATTACTATTTTATTTATTAAGCTAAAGTATATGAGCTATAAGTTAATATTTATCCTATGTTATATGCTTTTATGTAGTAAAAGTGTCACTAGAGGACAAGTAATATTTAAGTTTGATTTAAGGATTTTAAGAAAAGAGGGAAGGTGAGAGATTTCTTCTTCATTATACTTCTGAGAGAGAATTGAGAGTGCTTTTAAGGAGAGAAAAACTTGAAAAGAACTTCTAGGGAATTTGCTTGGGAAGGATTGTGAGATAATTTGTCTTTTATTTTGTAAACTTGTTTTTATATATGAAATCCGTGTTTTATCATATAATTCTCATGAATTATGAGTAGTCTTATTTATCCTTCTCCCTAATTTGAGATATAATTTTGTGAAGAATTGATTTTATTTTAAACAGTTTCAAATGTCAATAATTTGTGATGATTTGAACTTTGATCTTCATTTACTTTTTGATATGGCAAATTGAATTGTTATATTTTTTGAAAAGGCTATGATTTCTAAAACATGTTGAGAATCATATTTGATTTCATGGGAGAGGGTGTCATTCATGGAGTCGAGTGAAAATAAATAGGGAAATATACTTTGTTGGATGTAGAATTGGATATTTTAAGGTGACATATTAAAATGCCCAGTTTGGTCCAGTTGATTTGAAACTGATGCGAGATTGTTAGCCCTCAGATGAGCGAGTAGTGGGAGCTCTAGAGTGGCAGTCAATTTCCTCCCAACCTAACCACAAAATTAGGAACCAAACTCTAAATTAATTAATGTACTTTAAGCAGTTAGAAGAGGATAAAGAATAACATTGCTCCTATTTTGCACAAAACAGTTTCTAAATATTTTTTTTCAAATGATTTTAATTTCTTCACAATCCATATACTCATTGTAAAGGGGAAGGTTGCTTTCTTAAATTTGAAATCTTCATCACAAAAACATAGTTTAGTTTTCATAATTTTACTTTTGAAAGTTTAGCAATTAGTTTAAATAACTTAGTCTTCTTCATGCATTTTATTTAATATTCACTCTATTACTTTATATTCAAATCTAACACTTCACTTTTGTAGTTTAAAATTTTAGTTCACATTATAATTTTAAGAATTTACTAATAGGCATTTCCAACTTCCCTGTGGAATCGATGTCTAGGACTTCATTAGAGCTCTTTATTACTTAAACAATATGTATACTTGTGTTATTTTTAGGGGATTTGGAAGTTTAAAGAGTTTTAAAAGATAATACTATTTTTGTTAATGTTATTTTTTGGGCGGATTAATTAGCATATTTACTATTGTATCCGTCGTTTTTATTTTGTAATACTAAAAGATATTTTCAAAATTAACGCACTAAATCCACCCACATTATTTACCCTACTCCATCCATACTGTCCATGATCAAGATAAAAAATATGGATAGTAATCATTCATTAACCAAATCAGGATGATGAAACAGAGCCATCCACATAAAATACATGTGATCCACACGATCAAACCTATAATTCTATGATCCTTCTTTTTAAAAAGAATCTCTTGGTCCTAAACGGACCATAATACGATCAAGTTATTTAGAAGTATAATTTATTTGCAAAGGACAACTACCAATAGTCCTATATCTAAGTTTAGCCTTTTACCTTGATAGTAGAGTTAATCCACAAGTTCAGTTGCTAAGAAATGATTGTCCAATTCACAAAAACACTCCTTTGAGCTCAATCCAAAACTTTAAAAGTTCCTTCTTTACTTATGTCCAAATGTGTTGATTGAATAGTGGATTGGATAGAAAAATTTGATAGGAAAATTATTGAATAATTGGTTTAAAGGTGTGGAGAAGCTCATAGAGGCTTAAGATTGGGATATTAGATGATGGATTATGGGATCGAGTAGTTTCTTATACTTGACTATGAAATCATGATGAGTTATAGGCCATGAAAGAACTTAAGAGCATATAGTAAGCATGCTAAAGTTTTGTAGGAATTGATTGAAATTGAAGGTGAGTTTTGGTGAGTAGATTTTTAGGAAGCCTAAATATTTGCCTAAGGGGGGATTTATAGGTTTAGGAGTCTCGTGTTTAGCCTAATTTTGAGTTGGAATTTGGTGTTAAGAATAGGGGACTAATTATCGGTGACTCTTTTGATATAGCATTGAGTTGGTGTGGTCAAATCCTAGGGCTAAGTGGAGGTTTTCACATGGGTTGAGTCAAACTTAGTGTGCTACCAAAAGGAAATGGGCATGTGGGTGCTTGGTTGGCTTTAAGACAAGCTAGGGACTGAGCTTATGCTGAGCTAGCAGCTTGGGGAGTAGTGTATGAATTGATTTGGAGAAGAGGTATAAGCTCAGTAAAGATTGGTTTGTCTTGGTTGTAAAGAAGTGCTTTGGCCAGTTAAGGGGAGTTTAGGATGTAGAAAATAAAAGAGGCTCAAGTTGGTGTTTTGGCAAGGCTCCAAAGAAAGGTAAAGAACATTGAGTGAAGCTTATTTTGATTTGTGAAATTAGTTTAGTGTAAAGGTGATTGGATTTAGAATTTTGGTTGGCTTTGAAATGACTTAGGTGTGAGCTTGGATTTACAGTTGAGACAGTGGATTTGCATTTTAGGCAAATTTATTATAGTTTTAAAATTAATTAATGTATTGAATTAATTGGGTTGTGTTGGTTATGGATTTATGTAATTTGCTTTCATTTGATTAAAGTAAATTTTATGTGATTTGATTTATGTAAAAATGTTACTTTTTTATTATAATTTAATGAGTTTGAAAGTGATTTTTATCATTATTTTTTTATTAAATTTTATTTATATTTTATTTAACTTTTTTATAATTTTTGACTTCATTGATATTGAATTTTATATTTGGATTTGAACTTGATGAGTTTGGTTCTAATTCTATTGTATGTAATTTTAATTTTATATGTTTAATTTTATTTAGGTTTTACTCAATCATAGTTCATGGTGAAAACTTAACTAAATGAGTTCTATTTAAACTAAGGAAGGAGTTAGCAGAGGAGCTTAAGAAGATATTTGAAAGGATCCAAAGATGTCTGAGTCAGTTTTAAGTCTCTATTATCAAAGGGAAACTTAAGGTATATCCAATCCTATAAGAACTTAAATTTAGCTTTAATGGCCTAACTTCAATCACCTTAACACAAAAAGTGTAAGAATTAAAATTAAGTATATGAAACTGAAGGAGTGAAGTTTTGGCTTTAGATTCTAATTTAGGGTTTCATTCACTCTCTAATTCTCTAAGGCATCCTCTACTAAAGACAAAAAACTAGATCCTATATCATAAGGAGATAGGAAGAGGGAGACAGACCACATAAGAAAATGAGGACAAAACATTACAGATAAGGAGAAGTTAATTCAATAAGTTATCCCGCATATGGAGAAGTATGGAAAAATTTTGATCGAACTTAATTTGAATTAGTTATGGAGGCACATAATGTTAGGATTGGCTTATGTATTGATGGTTTCAAATAATACAACTAAGCCCCCTCACTCTACTCATGTTGTCTTCTGAGCATTACTGCCTAAGATGTGTATGAATACTCCATTTAAGGTTTTGACATTGATTTTTCTAAATCTTAATAGCTTAAAAGAAAGAGTTACCATATGTTTGTAGCTGCTGATAAATGAGCGCAAAATCTCTTGAAAATAAGTTTCATCACCTTGATAACTCTATGAAATAATAATTTTAAAGGAAACTAAATTTATTGTGGAATACTTGTGATTTTTTTGTGTATGGAATGTTATTTCAATTGAGTATTGCGGGAAAGTTAGCATGTCCATATTGTATGGATTTATCAAAAGCATTTACCCTTTTTCTTTGGTTCTTTATATTTAAACATTGGAGTCTCCATCTTATATATATATATATATATATA